>WOVY01004553.1:0-30540 GCA_013436015.1 Rhipicephalus annulatus | reverse complement strand
GATATATGTGTTTTTTGGCGCAAGGGCCAATTGGTGGCCAAAGAGCACAGTTCATCTTACTAAAAATATGGACAATGATTGTGATAAGCGGCTGTATAAGGGCCATAAAATTCCTCGGGGTAGGGCGGGTAAAACATACAAGTAATAAAATCATGACCATGCCGTGAAACGATGTGTGTGGTGTGAATAGATGACAAAAGTTGGTGATAATAAAGACGATGGTGGACACGTATGGCATTAGCACAAGTGCCTCACTCGTTCATACCCTTGCGTCCAAGGGCCGTGAGGCAAGTGCTTTTCTGTGTCAGCCACCGCAGCGAAAACCTCTCTGGAGAGGTTGTGCTACGGAATGCCCGGGTATATGATATGAAAATAATGAATTTCTTTTAAAAACGCTAACAATGATTTATGACTAAAAAGTGGTTCCCTACCGACGAACATTGCAGGGTGTAAAGGTATATGTTGTCGGTAGGGTAATGAAAAGCGTTTTCTTGGAGTTTCTAACTGTTTGCACTGGATTACAATGTGAAAGACTGTTAAGTGCTTCACCACATCTGTCCACAATGGTGGATCGCCACCGGACAAAAGATATGTGTGTCGTGTATGTGTGTCCTATCCTGAGCCTCGTTAGTATTACCTCTGTATGACGTGATTTGATATTGGTGGTCAATGGCCAAAGTGTGGCTTAAAAATGTGTAGTTTGTTTTGTGTGTGTATCCCACATGCTCTGCCAGTAGTCCCTGAGCTTTCGTTTGAGAGACGGCTTAAGATCAGGGGCCGGGATTGATATGGGTGTAGTGGCAGTGCTTTCGTGGACGGATGCAGCAAGCTTATCCGCCATCACGTTGCCCTGGATCTCACGGTGCCCTGGAACCCAGCACACTACAACATGTTTGAGCGTGTAGAGTGTGCATAAAATGGAGTAAAGTGAAACGAGGACAGGGTTTTTGTTCTTTAAGGGTTTGCAGAGCCGTTACCACCACTGAGGGAGTCCGTATAAATTACTGCTATTTGTATTTGTAATTGTTTGATGTGTTTAGCCGCCACAAGTATCGCGTAAGCTTCCGCTGTGAAGATACTTGTGCCTGGATGTAGAGGGCCAGCATCCTGAAAAGGATGAGCCGAACAGCAGCGTAGGACACAGAGGAGTTAGACTTGGAGGCATCTGTAAAGAACTCAGGACGTGTGTATTTGTGTTGAAGTTCCAGGAAGTATGTTCGAATATGGGCAATATGTGCATGTTTTGTAACTTCTAGGAAAGACACATCGCAAGTCTATAGTCTGCCACTGCCACGGTGGCGAGTATGCTACAGGAGCCATTAAACTGTGTTCAAGTGACACTCAAGTTTCCTCAGCTAGACCCTTCAGGCGAACTGAGAAGGGCTGCCTCATCGAAGGCCTGTTTTGAAATAGAATGGAGCTCGACAAATCATTAATGATAGAGTATGAGGGGTGCTTCTTGTCTGCTTTCACCTTAAGGAAATATACAAAGGACATGTAGGTTCTTTGCAGATGAAGCGACCACTCATTTGACTCAACGTAAAGGCTTTCTACGGGGCTGGTGCGAAAAGCACCCGTAGAAAGGCGGATGCCCAAATGGTGCACGGGATCCAGCATCTTCAAAGCACTTTGAGTTGCAGACTGATAAACAACGGCCCCATAATCTAAGCGGGTGCGAATGAGTCTTCTATACAGGTTCATGAGGCATTTCCTGTCACTACCCCAAGTAGTACGTGACAATACTTTTATAACATTCATGGCTTTTAAACATTTTGTTTTTAAATACTTGATGTGTGGTACGAAGATCAACTTGTTGTCCAAGATTAATCCCAGGAATTTATGCTCCGTATTGACAGACAGACGTTGGCCGTTCAGTTCAATGTCGGGTTCTGAGTGCATGCCTCTTTTCGGGAGACCAAGACACACGTGCTTTTTCCTGGGTTCAGCTGGAATCCGTTTTCCTCTTCCATTTGGAGACCTTGTTTAAACCTAACTGAACCTGCCGCGCACACATTGCTAGGTTGCATGACTTAAAGCCAAGCTGGACGTCATCGACATATGTGGAATAGAACATGTTGCGGGGGATAGACAGGTGCAAGGAATTCATTTTAATAATAAAAAGTGTACAAGTAAGTACACCACCTTGCGGTACTCCCGTTTCTTGCACAAAGGTTTGGGAGAGAATACTGCCCACACGCACACGGAAAGTCCGATGGGACAAGCAACTCTCGATTATGTAAAGCATTCTACCACGCACACCCAGGTGAGACAAGTCTCTTAATATGCCAAAACGCCATGTTGTGTCGTAAGCCTTCTCGATATCGAAAAACACAGAGAGGAAGTATTGTTTGTGGGCGAAAGCATCTCGGATCTGTGCCTCGATACGCCCCAGATGGTCCATGGTGGATCTACCCTCTCGAAATCCACACTGGAATCGGTCGAGAAGACTGTTTTCAAGGAGATGTAAAAGTCAGCGGTTTATGATCTCTTCAAAAAGTTTACAAAGGCAGCTGGTTAGTGCAATGGGTCTATAACTTGATACTGGGAAGGGTCCTTGCCGTGTTTCAAAATAGGGATAACAGTAGCCTCTTTCCAGGAAGCAGGCATGATGCCAGAAAGCCAAATAGCATTGTATAGGGAGAGTAAAGTTTTTCGCGTTTTGAGCGGCAGGTTTTTAAACATTTCATAAGTGACACGGTCGTAGCCTGGGCAGAATTACTGCAAGAGTTTAGGGATGCTTGTAGCTCAGCTAAGTTGAAAGGTTGGTTGTATGCCTCGTGATTTGTGCAATTGTATTCTAGTTTCTGCTTTTCTATCCTTGCTTTGTATCTTTTCAAAGCTTCAGTATAGTGTGACGAGCTAGACACCTGCTCGTAGTATGCACCGAGGAAGCTCACCAAATCTTCCAGGCCATCACCTTGTGTGTTTACGAGTGGGAGTGATGTTTACGAGTGAGGGAGTTCCAGACTTTAGCCTCTTGTGTATATGAATTTATCCCTGATAAAAACTTGTTCCAGCATTATCTTCTGGCCTGCCAACGCGTTCTGCCTCAAGATTTTATTTTCTTAGAGCTCTCAAGGTTTTCCGCTGTCGGCGAGTTCCGCAGCAACCTCCATGCCCTGTTCTGTTCCTTTCGCGCATTACGACACTCAGTTTTCCACCATGGGACGTGTCGTTTGCCGGGAAGTCCAGATGTTTGTGGAATGCACTTGGTTGCTGCGTCAGTAAGAAAAGCCGTGGAGTACTGCACAGCTTCCTCTATGCCTAATCCGCGTATGTCAGTCCGACTTAAGTGAGTAATATTTCGAAATTGTTGCCAGTCGGCTTTGTTTACCAGCCGTTCGGTAACATGTGGAGGACATTCATATAATTTGGTGTACTCAAAACTAAAGGAAAATGGTCACTTCCAGTATGGATTATTTATGACTTTCCACTGAATTAATGGTACAAGTGAAGGAGATGCGATAATGAGGTCTATGAAAGAGTAAGTTTTGTTGGCAAGGTTATAGTATGTTGCCTCTTTCCTATTCAACAGACAAGCACCCTGATGAAATGAGGAAGTGTTCAATGAGACGACCTCGTGCATCACAGCGAGAGTCACCCCACAGACCATTATGTGCGTTCAGGTCCCCAAGGACCCGATAAGGTTCTAGGTAGTTCGTCTATTAAAGACTGGAATTGAAGTTTTTCGAGACGGTGGTGCGGAGGTATGTACAAAGAGCAGACAGTGACTAAGTTTGTTTAGAATAACTGCTCGGACCGCCACCGCCTCGAGGGAAGTTTGAAGGGGTAATTGTGTGCATGCTATATCCTGACTTACTATAACCGCTACACCACCGTATGGTAGCATGGCATCTATCTCTATCCTTTCAGAAGATTATGTAGTTACGTAAAAAGTTTCTGTTAGTTCGTTTTAAGTGTGTCTCTTGTACACACAGCACTCTTGGATTGTGTTCATGTAGGAGTTCTTGTAAGTCATCTAGGTTTCGAAAGGCCTCGGATGTTTCCACTGTAATATTTCTGTCTGCATATTTAAACAAGAGAGATGCTGCTGTGTGTACAAAGAGTATCCTGTGTTGGAGTGAGCTCGTTAATTCAGGTGGCAGGACGGTCGTCCGGCCCCGTTATTGGTTTTTTATTTTTCTTGGCGCGCTCCAAGGAAGCGCGCCCGCTCTTTTGGTACCAAGGGTACCGTTGTATCCATTGCCTCCTCACTCGCACTAGGTGCCCGCACAAGCGAGCTGGTGGTTCGGGTGTTAGGCCTCGCCTGGTGAGGGGAGGCCTTGAGACCAGAGGACCCTGGAGTCTCCGGCCTCAATTCGCTCGGAGGCGGAGTAGACTGAACTACTGCCGCCTTGGGGGCAGGTGCCACAGCCGTCGGCTCGCTCTGCGCTGGCCGAAGGAGTGGCGAGGGCTGGTGCGGCGTTGCCCCCTGACACGCCGCATCAGCATATGTAGCGCCATAAAATGGCGACACTCTTTGTCTTGCTTCCTTGAATGTGATATTTTCTTTAATTTTCAATGTGATGATTTCCTTTTTCTTTTTTTCCAAAATGAGCAAGACCATGAGTATGCGGCATGATTTCCGCCACAGTTCACACAGTGTGATTGTTCTTCGCAATTGTCAGAATTGTGGCCTGACACTCCACATTGTGCACAAGTTTGGTGACCACGACAGCTTTGTGAGCCGTGGCCATACTTCTGGCATTTAAAACAACGACGTGGGTTAGGTATGTATGGTCTGATCGACGTCTTAGTGTACCCTGTTTGAATACTTTCTGGCAGATTACTGGAAGCGAATGTGAGTATTAGGTGTTTTGTTAGTGTTACCTTGTTGTCTCTTCTAATGGTGATCCTTTGTACATTGGTCACATTCTGACTCTTCCACCCTCCAGAAGTTCCTCTTCAGTCAAGCCGAGCAAATCAGCATCAGATACTACTCCACGGGTTGTGTTCATGGATCTGTGTGGCGTTACAGTGATGGGAGTGTCACCAAAAGTTGAAAGGTTCTGTAGCTTTTCAAACTGTTCTTTTTCTCGAACTTCAAGGAGGAGGTCTCCGCTGGCCATTTTGGTAACTTTGTACCCAGCTCCTAGAGTTTCTGTGAGACATCTGGCTACTACAAAGGGGGATACAGTTCTGGCTTGCTTGCTGCTTATCTCACTATGTATAACATGAAAATGGGGGAAGTTTTCAGTTGATCGGTTGAAAAATCCTATGTCTTCGGTGCGTACGCGCTTTAAGGCGGTACAATCACTTGATAATGGAAATGCTCTATGCATGCCAGTTTAATTTTCTTCAGATGCGTTGGCGGCCACTCACCACGGAGCCCAACGAGGGGACTGCTACAAGTTTGCGGGTGCTAAAACCTGCAGACTCCAGCCGTACAACGCTACTATAACCCAATGCGCCTAGACCAAGGTAGGCTATTTGCACAGGGTTAACCCTAGCCGCCAGGAAGTTTGGAAGTAAACAGAAAAGAGGAGAAGAGAGGACAGATAAAAAGTGAGAGATAAAGACGAAGATGTAGGGAGAGAGAGATAGGAAAAGGCGACTGCCGATTTCCCCTGGGTAGGGTAAGCCCAGGGGTGCCGTCTACGTGAAGCTGGGGCCAAAGGGGCGTGTTGCCTCTGCCGGGGGGCCTTAGAGGTCCAATCACCCAGCGTCGGCTCAACCCCCAGGATCCCCTTTTCCCAGGACACAGCAAAGCCACGCACGGCTAGGCGTGGGAGGGATTAGAAACTCCCCCGTTAGCTCGGGTCCGTGGTGTCGCTACACACCAAACGCCTACTTGCGCAGGCGCCCCTGCGGGGACATCCATCAGAGAGGTTTCTCAGGCAGCTATGGTAGTTTATATTTACTTCCATCGAGGAGGTTTCTCGGGCAGCTATGGGAGTTTATATTTAGTCCCATCGAGGAGGTTTTAGAGGCAGCTATGGGAGTTTATATTTACATCCATCAGAGAGGTTTCTCAGGCAGCTATGGGAGTTTATATTTACTTCCATCAGAGAGGTTTCTAAGGCAGCTATGGGAGTTTACATTTACATCCATGAGAGAGGTTTCTCAGGCAGCTATGGGAGTTATATTTACATCCATCAGAGAGGTTTCTCAGGCAGCTATGGGAGTTTATATTTACTTCCATCGAGGAGGTTTTTCGGGCAGCTATGGGAGTAAATGTTTACTTCCATCGGGGAGGTTTCGCAGGCAATTATGTGAGTATATTTTTTCATCCATCGGGGAGGTTCTGATTGATTGATTTGTGGGGTTTAACGTCCCAAAACCACTTCTGATTATGAGAGACGCCGTAGTGGAGGGCTCCGGAAATTTTGACCACCTGGGGTTCTTTAACGTGCACCCAAACCTGAGTACACGGGCCTACAACATTTCCGCCTCCATCGGAAATGCAGCCGCCGCAGCCGGGAATCGAACCCGCGACCTGCGGGTCAGCAGCCGAGTACCTTAGCCACTAGACCACCGCGGCGGGGCCATCGGGGAGGTTCTGCAGGCATTAAGCTATGAGGGTATATGTTTATGTCCATCAGAGTGGTTTTGCAGGGAACCATAAAACTTTTGTTATGTATAACAGAGGTTATGAAAGATGATCTGTGAGCATTTGTTAGCATACATGAGTTATAAGCAGCTTTCAGAATCTTTAATTGAATTTTATGCTTGGCAATGCACAAAAAGTTTGCCATATAAAAATGCAAACGAAAACAAGTATTATAATACTTGGTGAAATGAAATTTAATTCATATTTATTGCACACACTTATTGCACATTGAAAAAAATTAACTAAAATGGTAATAACAGTGGCACTTCTGAAGACGGAATTACGAAAGACAATGTTGTTGACTAGTAGAGGTCACAACTTTGGAAGCTTTGTTCCATAGAATTAAGAACAAAAATAAAAAAAAATTCTAACAATATACCAATCAGAAACGCAAACTATGAATTACTTAAAAGAAACTGCCCATTTAAACAAGGTATATGGAGAATAACTTTTATAGAATAATTGTTCATAATCATGCTGCGAGCAAATTTTGTCACTCCGAACACTCATTGCATTCCAGAAGTGTTTTTTCGGACTAGTTGGTAAAACATGGTAAAAAGTAAAAACAGCACAAACTACAACAGATGACGAAGAAATAACCGAGAGGACCAGTGCTGAATTAAATGCATTCACAATTAATGCAGCTACAACTGAGCATTACTCCCCTTTACAGCATTGCAGCAAGACAGTGAAAGCCTCAATGGCACTGAAGATATCAAACTACATAAATAAGTGAATAAGCAATGAAACCCAAAAAGGTCGTTAGGCACAGAGAAAGGTAGTTTCATTGTATAAAATATCTTTATAATACATTGGCTGGTAGCTTGATCATAAATGATTTGCCATAACCTCATCCCTTTACGTCGCAATAAACTAGACACACTTGACCTTATAAATTGAAACTAATTTTGACAGAAACTAGGGCATTAAAGAATATCTTTTTTCTGAAAAATATAGCAAACTGGAATCAACTTCAACACACTAAAGGAACCCGGTCGAAGGCGACATTGTATGACTGGGTCATGTCATTCATACCACAGCAACCAGCCGCAGCAAAGAAAAGCTGACATCTTCAACCCTAAAAGCATACATGTAACTACATAGAACAAGCCGCACTCATGTGCATGTTCATAAAAGTCTCTGCAAGTGTCAGATGAAATGCCATCTAGTGCCGATCCTTAGTTTGGTTTTGACAGTCAAACAAAGTAGATGCAGAGTGAAGCACCGCAAGGTATCGAGAAGCTCGAGTACCTTGCAGTCATAAAATTCTTTGCAAAGGAAGATTGACCAAATGAAATTGACTGAAGCTTTGTAAATGTATAGTAGCGAAATTCACCTTTATACTCCATAAACAAGAAGGGGCTGCTGCGTTTAAGCGGGGAAGAGAGAGCATTGAAGACAACCCAAGCAAAGGGCGCCCAAAAAGTGCAACAACTCCTGAATTGATTGACCATATGCACAATGGTTTTGGCAGACAGGAGAGTGAAGTGCCGAATTTCCGAGGCTGTTGGCATCTCCGTGAAATACATGTCACATCTTGCAAAATAAACTGCACATGGACAAGCTCTGTGCAAGATGGGTGCCGTGTATCCTTACTCCAGAGCAAGAACGCAACCAAATGACGATGTCATAGCATGCTTTGAAGTTGTGTAACAAAAATCCAGCGGTTTTCTCGGAGATTTATACTAATAAATGAAAGTTTGATTGACCCTTCTATGCCCGAATTTAAACAATAATCAAAGCAGTAGACCGACGCTGGGTCTTCTGTACCAAAAGACATGTCAGTTTCCTTCGCAAGAAAGGTGATGGCCTCCGTATTTCGAGGCGCTAAAGACAGTCCGCTAGGGGATTATCTTGAATATGGGTAAACCACACTTGGAGAGCATTCTGGCCTTCTAGCTCAATTACATCAGAAAGTTCGTGAGAAAACGTCAGATTTGCAGAACGAGAAAATGACTTTCATCAAGACGATGCATTGGCACACAAAGGGCATCTTGCGATGGCTGAATTGCTTCATTCAAAGTAGGAATTATTGAAGCATACACCCAATTCTGCCTTGGCCCCTTCAGACTACCATCTGTTCCCAAAACTCAAAATATTTTTGGTTAGCAACGTTCTTCATCAAAAGAAGTGATTGCTGCAGTGGATGAGTACATTGCAGAAATTCCACGAAGTTATTTTAAGGATAGAGTCCTGGCTCTGGTGCACCGATAGAACAAGTCTAGAATTGAGAAGAGAGGGTGTTGAAAATAAAACTAATTTTGAAGGTCCCATATGCTTTTTCTACATCAGGTCGAGAACTTTCAGGCCACCATCATATAGAGCTTGACAGGTACTTGTAAGCACTACAAAAGTTGAAGACCAAGGTTGAACCACAATCATAATAAAAGAATGCACTTATAACTCGCGAGCTAGAAACAATGCATGAAAGGAAACAAAGAACATAATAAGGCGCACGAGCCACATACACACAAAAAAAGAAACCAAGATGTTCATGTAGAACCAGTCTTATTCGTCGTAGTCTCGGCAAATTCTGTGTTAGTTTAAAAAAGCAAACTCTGTGTTAAAAAGTTTAAAAAGCAAATTCTGTGTTAGTTTAAATGTTTTCTTGAAGCTGATGTTTGATTTGAATACATATGAGTAAAGACCAGAACTTCAGGCAAAATGCCTATTTTTTGCTGCAGCGCATTTCGAGACTGTTTAAGATATAAACACGAATCAAGAGATTTGAAACATTTTAATCACACATTTATTGTGCCTATCAGTGCCTATATTGAAGGCCGTGCCTATTTCAGGTTTTTTATGCCTAAAAATGCCTTTTTACATTCGTCGAATAAAGGTTTTGCTTAAATGAGCTGTTCATATGGAAGAAAACAAGCCTTTGGTGCGGCCATGTTAACGACAACACGTGCATGGCCACTAGTTTCTTTTTTTTTCGTTCATGTTTTACCTCCTGGTAAGGGTGTGATTTTATGGTTCGACGTACGCTGTGTCATGTCGGCGAAAACAGATCATAGGCCGACGCACAGCCACAGCCAATGTATATCTACATTCGGCCAATACGCTCCGATGCATGTCATGCTTGCCAACGCTTCAATAACGTCGCACTATAAACGTACTTTTACGTGAGCGGGGCTTATACCCCAGCGAGGAAAAGCGAGGCTAGCATAACATCTATAGCGCTAGCGGGCCCCCCTAAAATATTTCCGCCACCTGGTCCGGAAGTAGTGCAGCATAGCGGCTGCGTGAGTGTGGCTAGAGTGTACTGTAGCAAAGGGAGGAGAGGCTAACGCTAGTGTACCCCCTGCCCCTTGAAGATCCCAGTCGCTAAGTTCGAGTAGTTCACCTCGGCGGTTGCGTTAAGGAAGCTAGGGTACAGTGTAGCTAGAATGTACTTTAACCAGACAAAACTAAGCTAGGCTAGCGCTGCCGCCTACACCCTACACGTAAGTTTCATTGGCATTTATGTTCTTTATAACGGCAGCTGTCTGAAGTCTGCCGAGCAATGCGTAATAAAAAGAAACCATGAAGTGTACTTGTCTGGCAATGTAACAGTGATCACAGTGCTACTCCGTCGATCTGGAAACATTCCATGTGGAAAACAGGGGAGAAGACATTGAAAAAATCAACAATATTTTGAGTTTTATGTCCACTCTGAAGTACACATAGGCATAAAACTCCCAACATTGCTTAGGCAACTGCCAATTTATTTAAGTAACTGCTGAATCTGGTCAAATAACATGTATTTAGTGGTAATTCTACGGGCACATTGCTTCATTTAGCTATTTTTATCTCCGCATCTGCGAACTCGCATGCACCCATTACACAGTATGCAGCCATACACAAAAGCTTCATTTACACAAGCCACTTTTAACTTTACCGTTTCCACTGTATAGTAATCCACAATTTAAACTTGAGTAATATCATGCCATAAAAAGTATGCACTAAGTGGTTGAAGCTCGCACCAGGGACAAGATATCGCTATCGCGCAACCCTTAAAGGCAAGCTAGCGGATTCCCAGTTTTTTTTAGACGTGCAGGATAGGTTCGCCCCGACCCCAATAGACCAGTCTCCGACAGCGTTGCCTCAAAGCTTAAATCTGTCTTGGAAAGAATCCCGGATTTGAATCTGCTAAAGCAAGCGTCTAAAGTTCACAGTGGTGCTGATTCAGATATTTTGGATTGCAATTAAAGCATTGAAAGTGCTAGGCCACAAGTACACTTTACTAACTTCAGGCGGACGTCGAGCGTTATTTTAGCATAAAAGCAAATACTGACTGAAAGAAAGCATAATTCAAGCCCGAAAACTTTGAGATGATGCTGGTTTGTCACTGTTTTCATAGCCTTTCCCACAATGTCAAATCACCTCAGCTTTAACCTAAATCTGTTTAAATGATTACGCGTGTTGTTCATTCTTGTTATGGAAAAATGAACTTAGCTTTTCCAAAGCACCGAATTTGCCTGCTGTGTTTGTTTAGAAATTGAATATTTGTCCTGAACACGCTACTGAAGCAAATATACATTGAATCTATATATGCCTAAACGATAGTTATTATCGCCTTGTGCCTAGATGAAAGTTTTAGGGACTATTATAGGCACCTAAAACATTCTTTTTTGTGCCTAAAGTTCCGGTCTCTACATATGAGTGTTATGCTTAAGCCAAGTTGGCTTGAAGTATGTTGAAATAAATAAATAAATATGGACAAGTCAACAAACCAACCAATTATCTCACAAGACAGACAAAAAATGAAAAAGAAAGACTTAAAGGGACCCTGATACGGTTTTCGGCGATTTTGTACAAGCCCATCGGGTCAGTAGAGTAACTCCTAAGTGTCGCCCCACCGCGGTGGTCTAGTGGCTGAGGTACTCGGCTGCTGACCCGCAGGTCGCGGGTTCGAATCCCAGCTGCAGCGGCTTGCATTTCCGAAGGAGGTGGAAATGTTGTAGGCCCGTGTGCTCAGATTTGGGTGCACGTCAGAGCCCCACATGGTCGAAATTTCCGGAGCCCTCCACTACGGCATCTCTCATAATCATATGGTGGTTTCAGGACGTTAAACCCCACATATTCTAACTCCTAAGTGTCATTAACTTATTAGTTACCACATGAAAATAGTTATTTTTCATAAGCCTCAGGAAGATGGTTTTTTCCAGTCCAAAAGGTACTCCACCATGCATTGCAGCATGCCAAATTCGACGCAATAAAATGAAACACGTTTTCAACCGCCCATTAACAGAGTGACATGCCCTGGCCACTTGATGTCACCGTGGCTGCTGATCTGAGCTGCCGGGCACACTGTGTGGCGGCCTCCGAGACTGCGTGCAACCTGTCAGTCTTGGAGGTCTAGAATTATAGAAGCTGAAATCTTCGAGAGCGCTCATGAGGGCTCTGAGATCGCCAGTGCGCCTCATGGGTTGAGGAGGTCAGCCAGAGGTGAAAGGAGGGTATGATACAATTGCCTGTAGCGACCTTGGTACACGATGTCAGTAAATTTGTGGTGCAAATAATTTGATGATGCTCTAGCCTAAACGTTCACAAAACTTCAGAAAACCGTTTCAGGGTCCCTTCAAAACAAGACGGCACTAAGTTCAAACACTACTGCTGAAATGCCACTCAGGCCCTGAAAAATTAATAATTTCCAGTGCCTTGACAAGGGGCTTTGTGTGGCACAAATTTAAAAATGCATGCTCAAAAAATGTTAGTATTCTGTGTGCCTTCTTTGGGTACTCAATGTTGAATACCCAAAATGACGCAAAAAGACAAGTTATGCCCCCAAGTAGCGAAGAGGCTCTCAATATTCGCTCCCTATCAATGTATAGGGACAGTCCTCCATCCGCTTCTCTTAGCAGACAAGGGGGGAGGGGTATGTCTTTCTGTAGACGAAAGAGCAAAAGCACAAACTAAGTTTTGCTAGAGCCATAATTTGATTGACCAAAATGTACATGAAAAAAGTTTCTGAGCCTGGTATTTGCCCTTCTAAAGGCCGAGTTAGTCACATCTTTGAAACTGTACAATATTGCAATGTTTAACTCATTTTCAGGCTATCACTGACAACAGCCATAAAAATAAACTTCGTTCCCCAGCATTCAGCACTAGTAAGCTGAACATTTTCTATATGATTCAGTTCCATACTTATGACAATTATTGCATTTGATAACACTAGAAAGGGCCTTATCTAGTTTTCGTAGCTGCTAATATGCCCTCAAAAAACAAGTTACCTTAGCATCAACGTACAGCCTACTTTCAAAACTTCAATTATGTTTTCCAGCACTACATTCATGTGAACAAAAACGTGCAAGGCACAGACAACAGTGAAGCAGCTGTCTACCACAGCAGTGGCATGCCTGTGTCAAATGAAAACACACATTGTTTTTTCTTCCAATACTCGGGGGTAAAAATTCTTTCCTTCATGGTCACTGCACACTGTGTTCCACTACGATAAGCATATTTACTAATATGACTGCCTTCATGGTCACTGCACACTGTGTTCCACTACGATAAGCATATTTATTAATATGACTGCACATGAGGCACCGTGGCATTGGAAACACAATGCATGCCTTTAATAAAGGAGAAACCTGACACACCATTATTGCTGCGATGTCAAAACTTTCAGCCAAATGTCCAGCCTCAAGTGGTGTTGCTGACCCAGGTCAAAACCAAAGAGTGCAGATGTAAGCTAGTTGAAGCAATAAAGACAATGCGTGCCCAGATCAAGCTTCGAAAAAATTAAGCACAAGCAGGGTCGATTCGCTTGTGGAGCTGCGATTGGTAGTCTGCAATGTTTTTAGATACTGTCAGTTGGAAAAGCTCGCTGCGGAGGCGGCCTCTACTCGTATGCGCTCCGAGAAGTGGCACTAGTGTAGCATTGACAGTGAGCCGCCGCCGTCACTGGCGTCCCGCGGCAGCGAAGCATTTCTTTTTTAGTTCGCTTGCTCAAACCACAGCGGCTGGAGCTTGAAGGGAAGGTTGAAGGTTAGATTTCGGTCATCGAAATAGTACTTAACATGTTACATGACAATCAAGCATGCTTCATTGAATTAGCAGTTTAGCATAGTAAACATGCCGACGTGCGGCACGCTGGGCTGTTGAAGTGGCTAAGACTCTTAGGAAAACACTTGCGATTGGCGGCACTTTTTCAAACCCCCAAAATTACCCTGCAGTTCTCAGGACCTGAACAGCTGCTATTCCACGAAAAGCCTTCCCGGTGATAAACAAGACGTACATTTCCGACTTACATTTTGAATCCGAGGACCTAACCACTTGCTGCGAGCACATCGTAAAGGGAAACGTGAAACTCATTTGATATGTAGACGCCTAAGCCTGGTGCATTTTCTCAAATTTTCCCGAATATTTCTGCACACCTGTCTAAACCAGCAGCATTAAAGCACAAAAAGAAACCACCAAAACTTGGACAAACCGCGAATTTCGAGGGCTGTGTGTCCGCAAGTGGTGGCTATCTGTCGAAGTTGACATGGAAAACAGCGATGTTGTCGAAGCTACTACTATCCCGCCTACTATTTTGAGTTGTGTACCAGATGTAGCAACCACTTGATTTTCTGTATCACAAGCCGAACAATGTTCCAATTCTGGAATGCCGAACATATGCAGAAAAAAAATTTTTTTTTCAAATTCGCTCTTTTTGCTACGCTGAAAGCTTCAAAGCGAAGTCAGCCAGAGGGTTGCGCTACGAAACTATGTGGCTCATTACTTGCCGGCTCCTTAAAATATCAAGCCCTGCTGCTACTTATAGGTTGATGTTGAAGATGAACAAACTGTCTCTGTTGACATCGTCACGCCTTAAACAAATAAATTATCAAGCAAATGCTTTGCGAATTTGGCTTCAAAGAGGTTTTGGTCAGGAATATCAGTTGTGCTGGAGGAAGGCTGGTCATCAGTTAGTCCCCTTGACAAGTAGGACCTTTAAAAAGTTATGTTTGCCATGTTTTAATTTTCCGAATTCAGTTTAATTTAAGGAGAGATGCGAGTCGAAAAATTGCGTTTCTAGCGAAATTTCTCGTATTTCTGATTTTTATTGCATTGTAATCTTCAAACCTTCTTCTTTCATCTGTGAAAAGTTCAAAACTAAATTCGAACCGCAAAATGCAAAAAAAAAGTGTATGAAGGCATCGCGGTGGCTCAAAATTTCGTGAATTTGCGCCGATATTGGCCATCTTTGACTGCGCGCTGCTCCCCGTCGCAGTGCCGCCCGCCATCGCGATCGGTTGGGAAAGTTGCGTCCGGCCTTCTTCGTACAGCTCCGACGATCGCCAGTTTCGTACGTGGGCAAAAAAATAAAATTAAAAACGAGGCCTTTTTATCACGTGGTTTGAGCGGTTTGAAACGCGCGGCACCCTAAGCCGCATCGCCATTGGCTACCGAGTCATTGTCAGCTGTGCTGGTGGCGGCCATCGGCATTTGGTCCGTCTGCTTTTCTGCGCGTCTACGCATATTTCCGCGATGACAAGCCCGAAAAAGTGCAACGTGAGGCCGCAGAAGTTTCGAACGAAGCACAAGTTCAAGGCAAGGCGGTGTAAAGCGCCCCGAACGACGGCGACGAACGAGAACGCGCCTACGTGTGCTAGGCCTGACAGCGGCATCGACGAGTGCGCGAGCGACAGTGGCTGCGATGAAGGGATTGACGCTGCGCTTTCTTTCGTCAGTGCTTCGGAAAAGAAGCTCGGCTTCTTCGAAAAAAGACGAAAGACAGCGCGATGAGGTTTGTGCAACGACAGTTTTGTGCACGACCGGCTTTATAAATAGCGACCTGCGCATCCGCCACCAGCGCCGTGTCCGTGATTTTTTTGCTTGTTGTGTTATTTATAGTTTCCGCGAGCGCCGCTGCAAGCCGTGGCGCTGCTTTTAATCCTCACGTAGAGGCAAAAATTGAAGGTGAAAGGTAGAGGCAAAAATTAAAGGTGAAAGTGAACGCTGGATGACAGAGATACACGAAAAAAAGGAGGCCGCGCCTAGGATTTTTTGGAGCCACATAAGGCGCTAGGTAGGAAGTCTGTCACAACGCAACAACATATTCTAGATGAAGGAGGAAATCAATTGGAAGGGTACGAAGCGCTAGGTTACATCCGAAAGGTAACAGCCGATTCGTTTCAAAAAAGCGTCCAGGGGATCTCCCCGGTGAGTAAAAGTGTGGCGGAGAAAGCAACAGAGGAAGAGCTAGTACTTGATAATTTCAACTAGAAAAGGCCGAAGGAAAAATTCCAAAGCGCACTGCCGCGGGTTTAGATGGGATTCCCGTTAGCCTCATTAACGAACTAGGACATAACACTAAAGAAGCATTGTTAAAAGCAGTAGAAAAAAGCTTAAAGGACGGACAAATACCGGACAGTTGGCGACAAAGTAGAATGAACTTAATCTATAAAGGCAAGGGAGAAAAGGACAAGATTCGCTCGTATAGACCACTAACCATTACATCGGTACTATACAGGTTGGCGATGCAAGCAGTAAAAATGAAAATAGAAACATGGGCCGAACATAACGATATTTTGGGAGAACTTCAGAACGGATTTCGAGTCGACAGGCGGTTAGACGATAACCTGTTTGTTCTCACTCAGTGTATAGAAATATCTAAAATAGAGAATAGGCCCTTGTACGTGGCTTTTCTAGACATCACTGGGGCATACGACAACGTTAATCGGGAAATTTTGTGGGATATATTGAAAGGAATGGGCATAGGCGACGACTGTATACAGCTTTTGAGGGAGATATACCGAGAAAATACAGTTTGCATAGAGTGGGAAGGAATGCGTAGCAAAGAGAACGTTGAGGTTAGCAAGGGTCTGAGACAGGGATGTCCTTTGTCCCCGCTGTTATTCATGCTGTACATGGTGAGTATGGAAAAAGCGCTAGAAGGTAGCAACATTGGTTTTAATCTGTCACACAAACAGGGCGGCATGATGATTGAGCAGAAGCTTCCAGGTTTATTTTATGCGGACGATATCGTCTTATTTGCGGACAGTCGAGATGATATACAGCAGCTGGCGAATATATGCGGAAGGGAAGGTGAAGCTCTTGGACTAGGATTCAGTGTAACGAAGTGTGGATTGATGGTATTCAATGATCCCTGTGATCAGACGGTGTCCATACAAGGCCAAGAAATACCGAGGGTAAGTGAATACAAGTACCTTGGAGTATGGGTAAATGAGAGTGATAGATACATGGAGGTACAGGAAAAAGCCTCGGCAGCAAAAGGAAAGAGGAATGCGGCAATAATGAAGCACAGAGCGTTGTGGGGATACAATAGGTATGAGGTGCTTCGAGGTCTGTGGAAGGGTGTAATGGTTCCAGGGCTTACTTTTGGGAACTCAGTGGTGTGCATGAGGGCAGAGGTGCAATCGGGAATGGATGTAAATCAAAGGACTGTGGGACGCCTCGCGTTGGGTGCTCACGGGAAGACGACAAACGAGGCTGTAAAGGGCGATATGGGGTGGGCAGGTTTTGAGGCGAGGGAAGCGCAGAGCAAATAAGGTTCGAGGAAAGGCTAAGAAATATGAAGGAGAGTAGATGGGCAGAGAAGGTGTTCCGTTATTTGTATAGGAAGAGCGTGGACACACAGTGGAGAAAAAGAACTAGAAGACTCACTAGTAAATATACGGCTGGTATTGTAAGCCATGTGTCAACAAAGAGCGTTAAGGGAAAAGTCAGGGAGGCGGAGAGGATTTACTGGATGGCAGCTATGGAGAAAAACCGGCTTTGAGTAACTACCGAAAGGGCAAAAATGAAATAAGGAGGGAGGCATTTTACGATAATTCAAGGGGAAGCGCTTTACTGTTTGAAGCGAGATCGGGTTGCCTTAGAACGCGTAGTTATAAAGCAAGATTCAGTAAAGAAGAAGAACAATGCACCTGCTGCGGGAAAGATAAGGAAACGGCGGAGCATGTTCTGATTGAATGTGGAGATATCCACCCAGGTGTACGTTTGGGCACGAGCCTACAGGAAGCCTTGGGTTTTAGGGACAACAATGGAAAGCTGAACACACCCGCGATTGAAATAAGTAAGAGACGGTTAGAGTATTGGTGGCAGAAAATTAGAGAGAAAGGACAAAAATAAATATTGGAAAAATAAAATATGGACAGTGTGCCGTAAATGGCAGAGAACTTAAGCTGAAAATTTACCTTTTTTTCCATTAAGATAGAATTTATCGAAGTAGAGGCATTAGGCCAACATCAAAAAAGAAAAAAGGTTTTTTTTTTTTTTGTCGAGCCTGGTGGCATACTTGTCACCACCCCGTTATAAAGGGGACGCTCATAGCATCCATCCATCCACGTCTCCCATCCTCGCGACTGCGTATGCTGCCGGGCGAGGGTGATCGGCGCGTTTGCTTGCGCATTTGCATGCACGTCTCTTGGTATTACCTCAACTATTAGCTATGGTTGAAAGAAGTTGGGCGAAGTAGTTACACGGTGCAACTTGCGCAATGGTTTATTGCTGCGTACCGCTCTGCAAATCAAGCGGGCGCACGGCCGCATCACGAGGAATATCGTTCCACGAGTTCCCGGTCACGGATGTGCGGAACCTGTGGCTGAAGAACATTCATCGACAGGCCGAAGGTAAGCTGTGAAATCCGAAGTAATCTAAACAAACTCCTACGCATGTTTAGGAAGCGCCGGACCACGTTAGTCCTCGTGTTTCATACTTTCGATGCTTGCCGTGATCGTGTGAGAACAGTACGATCTGCCTTTATTAGACGGTCGATTGCGTGCAGCGGCGACGCGCTGCATTACAATATTGAGTGTTTGGTTTCAGTTTCAGCTTGATTTCTACGCGTCTGTTGTGGGCGTAGCGAAAACCACATTTCATGTTGACACTTCGTTTTACAGGGCCAGGGAAACAGCCGTGGCTTCCGAACGACCGGAGCAAAGTCTGCAGCCTTCATTTCCGGCCAGAGGACTACAGGGAGTCCACCAAATACCGAAGGCTGAAACCCGATGCCGCCCCGACACTTTTTCCCGACTTTCCGACGTACCTGCAGCCGGCACCCAGTCAACCACGGCGGCCGGCGAAACGCAAAAGGGTCTCACTAGATTGCCCTAAGCAAGCTACCAAGCACAGGCAAGAGCAGTTCTTGTGCCGAAAGTCTGTACTATTATTGCAACATTAATCTGAGCGAATGTATATTCATTTTGCAGTCATGATGTCCCATCCGATGATGGCATTCTTGCTGATACAGCAGACGATACAGCAGGCATCACAGCGCATGCAGAGGACTCAGTCAATGCACCGCAGACCTTGACACCTGAGCCTGACCCTCAGCCACCTTTGCAGACACCTCCACATGATCTAGTGCAAAGAACCTGCTCGTTTTCTTTTTTGCCCTCCACATCTGAGCCTGCTTTGAAAGAGACTCCCAGGCCTGTTTCGGTGCGGCCTAAGCCCACTAAAAGCACCCAAACAAGAATGTCACTTTCACGGATGGCACTGCTTCTTAAACAGGTCACAAGGCTGACAAGGAAGTGCCGGCTACTTGCAAGAAAGAAAAATGATTTGCAGGAGGAAGTTTCTGGACTGAAACGGGAGGCAAGAAAAGTAAATCTGGCTATGGAAAAAGCCAACCTCGTGCTACTTCAGGTATGACCAGCATTAGAAAATTACCTAACATTTGAACTTCTCCAGACAGATTTTAACAATTGCCAAATGCTTGCAGGAAAAAGTTGAACAGAATGAGCCAAAGGCACTTTTCATTTAAGAACAGCTGGCGTTTATGGGTGTTAAGAAGGGCCGCTGGCGTGAGGACACTATACGAAACTGCGTGCTTTGGCACTCAAAGTCTCCAGCTGCATACCGCCTAATACGGGAAAGTGGCCTCTTGGCACTACCCTGCCGCTCGACGTTGAAGCGGTACATAGGTGCCTGCACAGGGGAAGTGGTGTCTTCATTGATCAAACAGCGGCTGCATATGGAAGCAAAACTGCACTCTGAGAAGGTAACGTTAGCAATGGTACCTGGGAGACTTTATATTTCAGTGCTCACCTCTGCAGGCACGCTGTGGCTCGCTGGTCATGGACGAGATGTCTATAAAGGAAGCCACCATTTACCACAAACAGTCTGATGCTGTTCACGGCCTGGTGAACCTGGGGGGTGCGGAGGCAGACTATGGCCTGGAAAACGAGTTGGCAACCCACCTCCTGTGCTTCGTCTTTGTGGGATTGTCCACCCACTACAGGTATTGCAGTTATCGTTACAGCTACCATTGCATGTACACCAAATCATGAACATCTGAATCATGCCATTTAGCTGTCTGAATCTTGCCATTTGAACTATGACTGTCATTTCCCTTCGCAGGCTTCCGGTCGGTTATTACTTTACAAAGGCCCTGACTGGACAGCAGCTTGAGCATCTTGTTCTTAATGTGATGCAGTCTGTTGAAGATGCTGGCTTTCGAGTGGTTCGTCTTGTTGGAGACAATCACAAGTCGAACACGAAGTTTTTTTCAAGCTTGTCAGGGGGGCAGATACAGCCTGTTGTAGAGTAAGTGCAGGGATCTTATGAAGTCACATCTGATGTGCATCTTTGCTGCAGATCTTATATCATAAATACGAAGTAATGTTTGCTTTCCATCAAATGTGCACAGGTTAAAGTTACTTGAATCTGAATTATTGGATATTTCTTTTTAGGCAACCCACTTAATGCAGGTCGACCACTCTTCCTGTCATTTCACTACTGCCACATTATCAAGAACATCCGCTCACAGTTCCTGGATGCGAAGAAAATTTTCAGGAACCAGGGAAAGCTCATCCTTCCCGATTTCCTCAGGTAGTATCAAACATTTCTGTGCCTTATAATTTCTGTATTTGTTTTGGTAACACCTTGCTTTGCTGTAGGCTACTGCACAAGACCCAGGAAAGTCAGGGTGCATTCAAGCTGGTGAGGTGCCTAACGGAGAAACACCTAAGCCCCAGCAACTTTGACAAGATGAACGTCAGGAGAGCTGTTGACATCTTCTCGGTGCAGGTGAATAGCTAATTGCATGCCGCATAACTCAGTGTGGTTGTACGGCTCTAACATTATGAAATGGCCGTAGAAATATTCGTTATTATGCGGAGGTAACGAGACTGGCCAAGTTTTGTTGCTTTAAGTCCATGTTTAAACAAATCTGATGCTCATTGCCTTGTTTAGGTCACCTCAGTCCTTAGGTTCCTCCAGCAGCACGGCCATCGCCTTGGGGCTAACGGGTTCCAAAATTGTTTGCCAACTTTGGAGTTCATGGAGGTGGTGCAAAAATGGTTTGCCTTGCACAACATCAAAAGCACGACATTGCACTGGACAAGTCGAGATGCCTTGAGGATGCCATTCTACAGTGCAGACGACGAAAGGTATGCCATGATCCGAAGGGTATTGCAGTTCCTTCGAACAAATTAAGCTGTACATTGTGATGTGACGATTATAAGTGTGTTTTCACTTTGCAGAATTTTGTGGCTGGAGCACCCACTTCACTTTCTTGCTCCCCACGGCGGACACCTTAGGCTATTAAATCTACTTATTCACCTTGTTCTTTTTCATAATTTTCGTAGGTCCTCCACAGCAGAGTCTGCGGTCCAGTACGTTGGCACTGATAGCCGGTTTCCTCGTCCGGGCCATTCAGGATAACATTGAATGCGAGGGCTGCCTGGTGAAGCTACAAGCTCCATCTTCCAGCTCCCCAACCACAGCCCTCATTGCTGGCATCGACAGGGGAGGCCTCTCCTATCCCACCTTACCATTTGTGGGATTTGTCCACCACCTGGAGCAAGCTGCCTCCCGAGTGGCTTCCGTGCTTGTAAAGGGACCTCAGCCGCTCAAGAAGTTCTCGGCCGTCGTGTTACCTTCACTTCTGAAGAGCCCACTTTTTGATTGTGCCGAGGACAAAAGTGTGCCACACAAAACAAAGCTGGTCAGCGTAATTCTGCAGAAATTCATGAGGCCATTTTTGTCTAACACCGCCAATGGCCTCACAGTGTCCAACGCCAAGAAAAAGGCACTCAAAACGAAACCCACCTCGCGAAAGGTGCTGAAGGTCTAATTCTGAAGGCCAGACTATCTCTAAATGTGCTCGTGATTCAGTGTGCCATTTAACGAATAAAACATTTGGCAAGTTGTGATCTATTGTTGCTCTAAGCTTGAATGCATGGATTAGATGAGTTGGGTGTGTCCTCATTTCGTCACACGTTCAAGTTTCCTTGAACTAATTCCGTAGTCCTTACGGTGCGCCTCGAAGCCCAAATGCAAGCACAGCGCGTAAAACCCAGAAAAAAAAAAGCGTGTAATATTTGTTGGCGCTCCCGTCACCTGCATAAAACGCGATAAATCTGACGAGACGGCCAAAGCAGGTACAACTACCGTAATACAGTTTAAAAGTTAGCGAGCTCATTGCACCAATCTGTGTGACCTGCGTATCAAACAAGCCACAATTGAAGGTGAAGTTGCGCAAGAACTCTCGAAAGGATAAAGTGACAAGTACGTACGCGCACAAAATGTACAGCCGACCTAGCCTACTTGTTTTCCTGCACTTCGGAGTGCACCTCGCGGACCTGCTAAATATACCTCATTAGACAGAACCAGCATGGCACTGCATAACATTTTTTGACAATGTTGTCTAGGCTGCCAGGAAAAGCTAGCCCAGGTTGCGGGCCCGTGCAACAAGCCACCGTTACGAGTGCTGACGTTTCTACGTTTCCTCGAAGTTGGTTGGTTGGAAGTTGGTATATACTGTCTTGTTTCACGTCATGGTAGGCAGAACAAAAAACAAAACAGCTGATGTTTGCAAAGGCACGGGGCTTACACGATCTCGCGCGTTCCGTTGTCGTAGTAGCTGTAGCAGCCGACACGAAGTTGAGGATTAAACCCAGTGCCCCCTGGTGAGACGCGTCGTCAACAATCACGGCTTTTCTTGGACCGCGTAGCCCCATAGGAGAAGGGCGCGTGCGCAGGTCGCTATTTATAAAGCCGGTCGTGGTTTTGTGCGACGCCCCTCTTGCTGACGGCACTTGTGGCAGGTGCGGCATGCCCTGCTTGCGGTATTCAAAAACTTGCCGTTCGGGAGCCGGTAGAAAAGCGCAAGGGACTTTCGTCGCTCGTTGAACTTCATTGCGAAACAGCGAATGCTCAGCGACTGTTCTTTCGTGCTCCTATACGTCACTGCGTGTTACGGCGGACGGCAGCAGCCGAGTGAGCCAACGGTACGGACAGTGGGAGCTCCCGAGATAGTTTCGCTGTAAATGTGAAGGGGGTGGTGCTGCACGCGCTGTCGGCATTGGGCATGAGCAATTGTCGAGATTTGCTCCATTATTGGACTCCCAAAGCCAATGCAACCACCGAGGATTTTTTCGATAGCAAAGAAGGTGCACACCGCTGCCATGGCAGCTGTGAGTGAAAGCTTGCGCCGATCCAGAGAGTTGACGAAAGAAGTAGCAGGCGAAACTGATGTGGCTGTTATGTTCGACGGCACTTGCCAGAAGAGGGGCCACAAAAGCCACAACGGGATTGGCGCAGTTATCTCCTTAGATACTGGCCTCTGCTTAGACTTCGAGGTCATATCAAATTACTGCCTCACATGCAGTAGGCACAAGGATATGAGCCCAGAAGAGGAAATGTGGCAGGCATTCCATGGCCCAGTCTGTGAAAAAAATGCAGACTGTTCCTCCCATGCCATGGAAACGGAGGCTGCGATGCGCATTTGGCAGAAAACATTGACTTATGACACCCCACTGCATTTCATGACATTCTTGAGTGACGGTGACAGCAAAGCATTTAGTGCAGTTGCAGAGTCAAAAGTCTGTGGTGCTGTCAATATAGAAAAAGAAGACTGCACTAATCATGTGGCCAAGAGACTTGGCACCGCACTACGGAAACTGCATGTGCCATTACCACGAGGACAGAAAATGAAAGAGCCAGCCATTCGAAGCTCCAAACATACTATCAGATTGCCATAACAAGCAACAGGGGGAGTGTACGGGACATGTACACTACAGTATGGGCTTCATACTTCCACTCATGCTCTACTGACAATGCTGGCAGCCACAAGTTTTGCCCTGCAGGAACAGAGTCGTGATGCAAACATCAACACGCTGAAGCACTTGAACCTGCACCACGCCACACACCTCTCCTGACAAAAGCACAGGGATTGGCTGTTTTGCCCATTTATAAGCGGCTAACGGATGAGAAGCTCCTTGCTCGATGCATCAAAGGGAAAACCCAATAAGCATCGGAATCCCTGAACAGCAAATTTGGCTACTTTGCCCCAAGACTAAGTTTGTCTCCCGAATGGTTGTCGAGACTGCCGCAGCTATGGCAATCCTGTGGTTCAACAAGGGTCATGCTACTTTTGAGCACATCCTGGAAGAGCTCAACATACTGCCATCTAGAGATCTAGTTACTTTCAGTGATTCCTGTGATGCGAGGCGCATCAAGAGAATGTCCGAGCGTCTGACAGCAGAAGCAAGAGCCCACCGTCGTCGTGGAGTGAAAAGGGCACGGCTAGAAGAGAGTGCTCGCAAAGACCGTGAGGGCACAACCTATGCTGCAGGACCGTTCTAGTAACTTGCAGTGCTTTTCAAAGTTCTGTTGAACATTATGGCCAAAGATTATGCATTTCTAACAACTCTGTGATAAAAAAAAGGCTTAAACTTTCGAATGCGTTTTTCCTCCTTTTGCAGTTTTGTGTGATCTGTGCTTGTTATACACACTACTTCGTATACTTAGAATTGTCATACCTCTATGAAATTTCGCACATAGCATGATGAAGGCCCATAGAGTGCAAGTATCTATTCAGATTGTCAGTGCTGCTTGATTATGTTTTTCAAAAATTACATAACATGAGAGCCCTTGGCAACTAGAGCCATAGTAAATTTTTCTATTTTATTATTGTATTTCACCTTTTTACACACAAAATTAATATAGTTTTTTACACTCTACAGTTCTAAAGGATCATAGTCAGCTATATCTGCATGCTTTATCTCAAATTTTTATAGGTCAGAATTGTTGCATAACAATGGCCACAATTTTGCAGTATCTGACCTGTAGAAAGAAAACCAAGCAATCTACATGAAAATAAATGACATATTTGAAAAGAGGAGAAAAAACTATTAGCATGCCAATTTGTGTTAAATTCAGACTCTTATTAAAGAAAATCGTTTTTCGAGTAGCATCTCCCCTTAAACTGAATAAGAGATACAATGATGATGATGTGTGGTGTTTTATGGCGCAAGGGCCAATTGATGGCCAAAGAGCGCCATTTCAATGAGTATAGAGATGCGGCCAATGATATGTTGTGTGGCTGTATAGGGGCCTTAAAATTCCTCGCGATAATGCGGGTAAAACATAAGTATTAAAGACATGACAGTGGCGTGATATGCATATTAAAAAGGGTGACAAAGGTTTTGATAATAAAAACATGTAAAAATATTTGGCACTAGCACACTTGCCTCATCAGTGCCCTTGTGTCCAAGGGCTGCGAGGCAAGTGCTTTTAAATGTAATCACAGCAGCAGCGACCTCTCTTGAGAGGTCGCACTACGCAATGCCTGGGTATAATACATGGTAAAAATTAACATCTCTTAAAAAAGCTAACAATGATTTATGGGTGAAAAGTGGTTCCCTACCGACAAACATTGCAGGGTGTAAAGGTATATGTTGTCGGTAGGGTAATGGGAAGTGTTGTCTTCTTAGAGTGTCTAACTGTTTACATTGGATTAAAACGTGAAGAACTGTTAAAGCCTCACCACATTTATCACACAATGGTGGATCACCACCGGATAAAAGATGTGTGTGTGTCGTGTATGTGTGCCCTATCCTGAGTCTTGTTAGCGTTACCTCTGTGAGACGTGATTTTGATACTGGTGGCCAATGGCCAAGGTGTGGCTTGATAACGTGTAGTTTGTTTTGTGTGTGTGTATCCCACTTGCTTTGCCAGTAGTCCCTGAGGTTTAGTTTGAGAGACGGCTTAAGATCAAGGGCCGGGATTGATATGGATGTAATGGCGGTGCTCTCATGGACGGATGCAGCGAGCTGATCCGCCCTCACGTTGCCTTGGATCTCACGGTGCCCTGGCACCCAGCACACTACAACATGTTGTTTGTGCGTGTAGAGTGTGCACAAAATGGAGTAAAGTGAGACAAGGACTGGGTTTTTTTTGTTTTTTAAGACTGTGCAGAGCCATTACCACACTGAGGGAGTCTGTATAAATTACTGCTTTTTGTATTTGTAATTGTTTGATGTGTTTAGCTGCCACCAGTATCGCGTGAGCTTCCGCTGTGAAGATACTTGTGCGTGGATGTAGAGGGCCAGCATCCGAAAAGGATGGGCCGACAGCAGCGTAGGACACAGAGGAGTTAGTCTTGGAGGCATCTGTAAAGAACTCAGGACATGTGTATTTGTGTTGAAGTTCCAGAAAGTATGTTCGGATATGGGCAATAGGGTGCATGTTTTGTACCTCTAGGAAAGACACATCGCAGTCTATAGTCTGCCACTGCCACGGTGGCGGGTATGCTACAGGAGCCATTAAAACTGTGTTTCAAGTGACACTTCAGTTTCTTCAGCTAGACACTTCAGGCGAATTGAGAAGGGCTGCCTCATCGAAGGCCTGTTTTGAAACAGAGTTGAGCTCGACAAATCATTAATTGTAGAGTACGAGGGGTGCCTCTTGTCTGCTTTCACCTTAAGGGAAGTATACAAAGGACATGTAGGTTCTTTGCAGATGAAGCGACCACTCATTTGACTCAACATAAAGGCTTTCTACGGGGCTGGTGCGAAAAGCACCCGTAGAAAGACGGATGCCCAAATGGTGCACGGGGTCCAGCATCTTCAAGGCACTTTGAGTGGCAGACTGATAGACAACGGCCCCATAATCTAAGCGGGTGCGAATGAGGCTTTTATAGAGGTTCATGAGGCATTGCCTATCACTACCCCAAGTAGTACGTGACAACACTTTAATAACATTCATGGCTTTTAAACATTTGTTTTTAAATACTTGATGTACGGTACGAAGGTCAACTTGTTGTCCAAGATTAAGCCTAAGAATTTATGCTCGGCTTTGACGGACAGACGTTGCCCGTTCAGCCGAATGTCAGGTTCCGAGTGCATGCCTCTCTTTCGAGAGAACAAGACACACGTGCTTTTTTGTGGGTTAAGTCGAAATCCGTTTTCGTCTGCCCATTTGGAGACCTTATTTAAAACCCATCTGAACCTGCCGCTCACACATGGCTAAGTTGCATGACTTGAAGCCAAGCTGAACGTCGTCGACATATGTACAATAGAACATCATGCGGGGAATGGACAAGTGCAAAGAATTCATTTTGATGATAAAAAGTGTGCAACTAAGCACACCACCTTGTGGCACGCCTGTTTCCTGGACAAATGTTTGAGAGAGCACACTGCCCAGACGGACACGGAATGTCCGGTTTGACAGGTAACTTTCGATTGTATGAAACATTCTTCCGCGCACACCAAGGTGGGACAGGTCTCTTAGGATTCCAAAACGCCATGTTGTATCATACGCCTTTTCGATATCGAGGAACACAGAGAGAAAATATTGTTTATGGACGAAGGCGTCTCTGATCTGTGCCTCGATACGAACAAGGTGGTCTGTGGTGGATCTACTTTCTCGAAACCCGCACTGAAATGGGTCGAGCAAATTGTTTGTTTCAAGGATATGTACAAGTCGGAAGTTTATCATTTTTTCGAAGACTTTGCACAAGCAGCTTGTAAGTGCAATAGGCCTATAACTTGAAGCTAAAGAAGGGTCCTTGCCCACTTTCAAAATGGGAATAATGATAGCCTCTTTCCAGGAGATAGGGATAGTGCCAGAAAACCAGATAGCATTGTACAAAACAGAGTAGGGTTTTTCGTGTTTCTGCTGGTAGGTTTTTTAACATTTCATACACCACACGGTCAGAACCTGGGGCAGAAGTACTGCAGGAGTTTAGAGATGTTCGGAGCTCAGCTAGACTGAAAGCTTGGTTATATGCCTCGTATCTAGTGGATTTATGTTCTAGTTTCTGCTTTTCTATTCTTCTTCTGTATTTTTGGAAAGTGTCAGTATAGTGGGATGAGCTGGATACCTGTTCAAAGTGCGCACCTAGGAAGTTTGCTTGATCTTCCAAGGTATCACCCTGAGTGTTTACAAGTGGGAGTGAGTGTACTTTTCTTCCTGCTACCCTACGAACCATGTTCCAGACTTTGGCCTCTTGTGTATATGAATTTATCCCTGATATAAACTTGTGCCAGCTTTCTCTTCTGGCCTGCCGACGCGTTCTCCTGCCTCGAGATTTTATTTTCTTGAAGCTCTCAAGGTTTTCCGCCGTCGGCGAGTTTCGCAGCAACCTCCATGCCCTGTTCTGTTCCTTTCGCGCATTCCGACACTCAGTATTCCACCACGGGACATGTCGTTTGCCGGGCAGTCCAGACGTTTGTGGAATGCACTTGGCTGCTGCGTCAGTAAGAAAGGCCGTGAAGTACTGAACAGCTTCGTCTATGCCTAATCCGCATATGTCAGTCCAATTTAAGTGAGTAAGCTTTTGAAATTGTTCCCAGTCGGCTTTGTTTACCAGCCATTTGGGAACATGTGGAGGACATTCATATATTATTGGTGTACTCAAAACTAAAGGAAAATGGTCACTTCCGTATGGATTTTTTATGACTTTCCACTGAAGCAATGGTACAAGTGAAGGAGATGCGATACTCAGGTCTATGGAAGAGTAAGTTTTGTTGGCAAGGTTATAGTACGTTGCCTCTTTCCTATTCAACAGACAAGCACCTGATGAAATGAGGAATTGTTCAATGAGACGACCTCATGCATCACAGCGAGAGTCACCCCACAGACCATTATGTGCATTCAGGTCCCCAAGGACCAGATAAGGTTCAGGTAGTTCGTCCATTAAAGACTGGAATTGGAGTTTTTCAAGACGGTGGTGCGGAGGTATGTACAAAGAGCAGACAGTGACAAGTTTGTTTAGAATAACTGCTCGAACAGCCACCGCCTCGAGGGAAGTTTTAAGGGGTAATTGTGTGCATGCTATCCCTTGACTAACTATAACCGCTACACCACCGGATGGTGGCATGGCATCATCTCTATCATTTCGGAAGATTATGTACTTACGTAAAAAGTTTGTGTTTGTTCGTTTTAAGTGTGTCTCTTGTACACACAGCACTCTTGGATTGTATTCATGGAGGAGTTCTTGTAAGTCATCAAGGTTTCGAAGAAGGCCTCCGATGTTCCACTGTAATATTTCTGTCTGAATACTAAAAGAAGAGATGCTGCTGTGTGTACAGAGAGTGTCCTGTGTTAAAGTGAGCTTGTTATTTTAGGTGGCAGGACGGTCGTCCGGCTCCGTTATTGGTTTTTTATGTTTCTTGGCGCGCTCCAAGGAGGCGCGCCGCTCTTTTGGTACCAAGGGTACCGTTGTATCCATTGCCTCGTCAGAGGCACTGGATGCCCGCACATGCGAGCTGGTGGTTCGGATTTTAGGCCTCGCCTGGTGAGGTGAGGCCTTGAGACCAGAGGACCCTGGAGTCTCCGGCCTCAATTTGCTTGAAGGCGGAGTAGACTGAACTACTGCCGCCTTGGGGCAGGCGCCACAGCCGACGGCTCGCTCTGCGCTGGCCGAAGGGGTGGCGAGGGCTGGTGCGGCGTTGCCCCCTGACGCGCCGCATCAGCATATGTTGCGCCGTAAAGTGGCGACACTCTTCGTCTTGCTTCTTTGAATGTGATGTTTTCTTTGACTTTAAGAGTAATTATTTCTTTTTCTTTCTTCCAGTTAGGACACGAACGCGAATACGCGGCGTGTTCCCCATCACAATTCACGCAGTGAGGCGTAGTAACACAGTTATCAGATGTGTGGCCGTGGCTACCACATCTTGCACAAGTTTCCTGACCGCGGCAGTTTCTGCGAGCCATGACAAATCGTTGACATTATAACACCGCCCTTGGATTGGGAATGTAGGGGCGGACAGAAAGTTTGATGTAGCCTGTGTCGATAGATGAAGGCAGTGTGCTAGTTGCAAAGGTGAGTATTAAATGTTTGGTAGGTATTTCTTTGTTGTCTCGTCTGATGACGATTCGTTTCACATCTGTAACATTTTGCTCTTCCACTCTTCAAGCAGTTCCTGTTCAGACATTTCAGAAGGTCTGCTTCTGAAACAACTCCGCGTGAGGTGTTCATTGATCTATGGGGTGAAATAGATACTGGGATATTACCAAATGCTACGAGGCTGCCAAGTTTCTCATAGTGGTGTTTTTCAGGTAGCTCAAGGAGAAGGTCTCCACTAGCCATCTTTGTAACTTTGTATCCTGGGCCAAAGACCCTCTGTCAGAGATTTAGCAACAAAGAATGGAGATATTGCTCTGGCTTGTTTTGTTGGGTTTTCACTGTGCACAACATGGAATTGGGAAAACATTGTCTGGGTTTGCTGAAAAATGATATGTCATCGGTGCGTCCCCTCTTAGGCGGGAGACGATCTAGGAGACGGGGAAATGCAGGTGTTCCCATAGTAGTGTACTTTTTGTTCGGCAGCAATGGCGACCACCCACCATGGAGTCCAACCAGGGGACGCTGAAGCACTTAATAGCATAAGGCTGCAGACGCCAGCCGTACATTGCCACTATAACCAAATATAACTACTCAAGGTTGAGTAATTACACAAGGTTAACCCTTGCCGCCATGAAAAATCGGAAGTAAATGGAAGAGAGAAGAAGACAGGACAGATTTAAAGACGAGAAAAGACTAAGATATAGGAAGAGAGAGATAGGAAAAGGCGACTGCCGATTTCCCCTGGGTGGGTCAGCCAGGGGTGCCGTCTACGTGAAGCCTGGGGCCAAAGGGGTGTGTTGCCTCTGCCGGGGGGCCTTAAATGGTCCAATCACCCAGCGTCGGCTCAACCCCCAGGATCCCCTTTTCCCCGGACACGGCAAAGCCACGCACGGCTAGGCGTGGGAGGGAGTCGAAACTCCCCCGTTAGCTCGGGTCCGTGGTGTCGCTACACACCAAACGCCTACTTGCGCAGCGC
>WOVY01004552.1:0-135644 GCA_013436015.1 Rhipicephalus annulatus | reverse complement strand
AAACCCCACATATCAATCAATCAACCTTACAGCCAGGCCTACGCTGTAAGCGAATTGCTCTTAGCAATTTCACTTTGATAATAACTGTAACCAGCTACGCACTGCACTGCTTAAACATAAATATCCGCCCAAGTTAGTCGATGACGCACTGAGGCGCCCGACGCACAAGACCATACACAGCACTCTGCATCCCCAAGGAAAATCCTAAAAGTTATTCACAGGTTTAACTTGGTTTTACACCATAACGCATCGGCACCTAACGTCACATCTATTCTCCGTAAACACCACAACATACTTATGCAGAGCGAAAACGCCTTACGCAAGCGTTTCCAGAACCACTACGTGTTGTGTACAGACGAAGCAAAAATTTGCGGGATTTATTACACTTCCTCTAGAACCAGACAGAGCAATTATGTCCAGATTCTTGGTTACCATCCTTGTAAAAAGCCCCGCTGCAAAAGTGTGTGCGCACATGACAACGACAGCACTGGCAGCCAGTACTGCGACGATCTTCAAGTTCAAAATTAAAAGCAATTTCACTTGTTTTTTTTATTTATTTTATTTACTATACTGCAGGCCCTACCCGGGCCCATGCAGGAGTGGATACAAACAATACATTCAAGCAATAACTAGTAATACACTGGAGTACAGGGCATAAATGAAAGAATACATAACTATCAAGTACAGAAACGTCAAATATATTTTCTCGCTGTTCAACAGAACTGCGCTCAACTAAGAATATTTGTGATACTGCAAATGTCGTATATTTTGCTATGAATGCTTAATCTGTCATGTGCAATACCTAGGTCAAACTGAAACTGCTTTTCGATACCGTTTCACTAGTCATAAAGCTTATGCGCAAGCCCTTCCTAACTTACCGATTTTCAAGGTGTGTCACCGAGGCAGGTCATTCTTTCAGTAACATGAATAGCTACAATTCTGGAATCGGGTTTAAATCACCCCATGACCCGCGAAGTAAAAGAGTCATTTCTAATTCATAAATTTAAAACTCTATCTGACGGCATGCTAATGAACGAGAGCCGGGTATTGCTTACTTGCATATTTACTTAGTAAATCACCGCTTTTATCTTACCGGTTAGTGTATATTCTTTGCAAGATGTTGGCCTATTGTCTATTATGACGCACATAATGAAGGTGGCCTTTGTCGCTTCATCATTTTACTCCACATTCATTTTGCCCTGCTTGCTTGTTGATTTTGTTTTTATCTCCATAAACCTTCTTTTTCCTTTTAAAGGCTTACTGAATGTCCTTAGGCTGCGATTATCCGCAGAACTTATGGCCAAGTGAGCGACTGCGTGCGCAGTGTTGTTATTTTGTAGACCTGTTTCTTGCAACAAGGTTGTAGGGTATCTAATACGTGCCAATTCACCATTGTACAATGATAGCGCTTTTTCAGTTGTATATGCAGGTATATCCATGTGCCTTTGGTGCTATATAATCTTGTTTCTTAAACTATTGATAATGACTTAGCGGTGTGATACGCAAAGAAGCGGCTTATATATGTGCCCTGTGTGTCATCTGTATCCATTCACTCTGACGAAGGCAGGCCCCACCCTGCCGAAAACGTTAGTAGAGCTTGTGTTTTCGCACGTTTGTCCTCTATAGTTGCTTAGTGCGTCCAAAGCAAGGAAGCAAAAGTGGCACAGTACAGAGCACCCTGACGCTCCTGTTTATTGTCCAATGTATTTTATCTTCGATGTACGGCTACGAAAGAATCAGCGGTGCTCTGAAGAGCGCCACCATCCACTCTTATGATCTATTGAACAGTGAGTCATGACGTCAACGTATTGAAATCCTATTATCGCTTTGCACGAGAGAAACGATGCTTGATGCGCTTCTAAATAAAAGGAGCTTGGTTTGCATTTACGAGCTGAAGCGTGATCAATGAGGTAGCAAAGCACGTGACAAATTTCAAGCACACGTGGAAGCTGATTGCATCACGATATATTAATTTTCAAATGGAAAATTAATCTCACAGGTTAAGTACAAAAAAATCGGCCGATAGACTGCTTCACTAGTCACTGTCAGTCACCCCCCCCCCCATAATGGTTGACGTGTGTGCACAGCAATAAAAACAAACTAATAAGCAAACAAAAATATGTGATGAGTTTGAAGTCAGTCTACAAAAAAGAGGTTGATGAAAAACATATTTGGTGAGAAGTGCTTCTTCACTTCTACTCAAATGCGTGTGCACGGGAAGGGGCAGCATAGGGGGCACCCACTACCAACCTAAAAGTGTCTCCACACAGAGTGATATAATAAAAGAGTTGGGCACTTCGACGAGCTTTTGCCCCCATTTGAAGAACCCTGCGTGCGCCTATGCTTCGACTTAAATGCCGACGAGTGCAAACTTTTCCTTTGACTCTCCCTCTCTTGCAGGGTTACTGCTCGTGCAAAGCAGGAAACCTCGCCCTCGAATGCACGGCGTTCAGAGCAGCCAGCAAGTTTCGTGATTCTTCTAGAAACATTTATCTCAAAGGGGGCAAACAATAGTGCTGAAGTTCATTGCTTGCAACGACTCGCAGTATACCTGTCCGACTTCGGTAGTTCACTACTAAATTCAGAATAACCGTAGCAAAAATACCAGGAGCAAATATAAAGCACCATTGAACCGCTAAACTGAGTCGACATGAACTCTGGCATGGGCTGTCTGCGCAGGCATCCCCTACAAACGACAGTGAAGACGGCTGCCACCATCTTTTGAAAGTTGCAATGTTCTACCACCATCGGCAGTTTCATTCGCTGGTCCTTGCACCCACGGGAAGAGCCCAGGGCGTCGTGTGCAGGATCACGTACGCCGGCTAAACTGAGAACTTTAATGAAAAAAAAAAAGTGGCAGCACTGGAATGACTTCCGTCAAATGAACAGTGAATGGAGAGCAGAGGCAGAACACTGCACGCGGGTTGGCCGCCATAACAGTCCCGAGCTTCCAAACTACAGTGTACTGTATTTTAACAGAAAAAAAAAACCTTCGCCGGCGGCTCTCCTTTGAATTTTGGCATACCCGGCAGACAGTCGGAGACACCCACCGCCACCACGGGGACAATATCTTCTTTTACTTTCAGGCTTGCGACGGGTAGGTGGAATCGCGGCAAACATCTCGGGCCTTCTCACTCCTGAAGAAAAAAGCCGATCAGGCTTCAAAAACATCGGCTTTTTAAACATAAATATTGGCTGGAGTTTTTCGTTCTTTCTATTCTTCCATTATTCCAACCAAGCAGACTTCTGCCGAATGTTAACCTTTGAAAAAATACAGATATCTGTGTTGCACGCACTAAAACCGGAGTGTAGAGCTCATTGCTGCGTTTTGTAGCCTGTCTGCATTTCTTGAAACGTACAAAGAGGGCAAAGGTTTCAGGTACGAGTAACTTAAGCATGGGAAATGCCCGTGTCGTCAAGCTTTTCGCAGAGTGGGCGGGGCGAACGCCGTTGCAAATTGCGAAATGACGGGTGAGGGACCGTCCAAAGTGCTCCCGCGCGTCAAACCTAACTATGAATGGATAGGAGTTTGAATAAGAAAAAAAAGAAAAAATTGGCCCTGCTATGTTGTGGCTGTATGTAGTCCTGAACTGCACGCGTGCTGGAAAAATGTTTAGAAGCTCCTCAAGTTCTCAGGGGGTAACAAAAATATTTGACAGCATTGCAGATTGAAGGAGGTTCTTTTGAAGGAATAGCAGGAGCGGTGTGTTCCTGACCCCTTCCTCCATAGAAGCCACTCAAAAAGCTTTCAACGTATCACATGGCAGGAAATGATGTAATAAAAGCTGATCACATGTGTTGTCACTACATTTTTAGCAAAACTTGAAATTCGTGGAAATGGTACATTGCTATTTCAAACTTTTTTAGAGCAAGCAACGTAAGCGGCGCCGTCTTTTACGAATCACAAGGTCCGTTCGATTCACCCTGCACTTCCAGAACTAGTTCACGGTGGTGACGTCCGAGTGTTGTGTTCGTGCAGGTGATGTTTCAGCAAGTGCAGCAGTGACGAGACGCGCAAACAAATACGAGAGTGCAGATGTTGCGCAAGCCCTGTGCTATACTCGCCCGTTGTCTCGAGGTTTATGGAAGCTGTGATTCATAAAAGACGGCGCCGCTTACGTTGCTTGTGATGTGCCTACCAGAAAAATGTTCACGGTCGTACTTGTTGCACGTCGCTAAAACAGACACTGATGCAATCGGCTACGTCATCTGGTACAGCTGCAGCCATCTTGTGCTGGCACGGACTCGGCCCTACCTCTCGAGCAGATTCAGGGAATTCGTGAACTATATATAGCCTTGCACGACAGCTGCACTTTTTTGAAACGAACACTGTGGTGCCGCTATCGTCATGTTGGACTCGTGAAACGAATGCCGAAGTGCAGCGCCTCCGACAACCGGTTCACGAAATGCAGGTGAAACGAATGGGCCTCCAGCCATTGGCCAATATAAGCATGGCGTGCTCATTCGTAACTGCGGCTGCCATGGAAGACCCTGCCTTGTCCACGCGTGCGCGCGGGATCGCACTGAAAAGCCGCGTACTTGAAGAAAAAAAAGGAGAGAGAAAAAAAGCCGAAGTTCTTGTGACGCGCGTGACGCATTTTCTTTCCCCGTGCTATCCCTCCCTGCTTAGCTTCAGGCACTTTCGTCGGGGCAAGAAAAGAGACAAGACAATTGCCGCGTGCAACAAATCTTTGACTCCGTCCGTAGTGGACGGATTCTAAAGATTTTCGTGGTGGTGAATTCGTGTGGAAGTAAGCTGTTTTAGTGAATCCATTCTGTGGCTGCTTGAAAAAGGCATAGCAGGGCCCCTTTAAAGCCCTGAAATCATAGAGAAATATACTATGTAAAGAGTGGCCAGTCGCGCCTTTTCGTGGCCGAGAAAGAAAGGGACTGACCAATTGCTACATGGCGTAGCCATGCTGGCTTCTACTCTTTTGTCAAGACGTGCAGTAGCCCCCTCAGGAGGTAATTAAAAACCCAAGTTTAGCATCAAATTGCCGCAAAAAATAAACTTATTGATTTGTGCAATTTTCCATATCCGCTCTACAACGTGTCCCACTGAGGACGTTTAACGCTTCATCATAAAAATCAGTAAAGGCTGACAAGAAAGTGTTGTCCTTCTGCATTTGTTTTGAATAGAGGGTGCACATTTATGTGGTTTAGATGTACTGTACACGTATTCTCTTCGTGGAAGCGTGGGTGTGTAGCCTAGTGGTAAAGACACTCGCTTTTTCGGAGCGTCAGGTTACGGGTTAAGATCCCAGCATCGGAAAGAAAAACTTTTTGTTATTTTATTCATGCTGAAGACATTAACGGGTGTGACCAGCCACTTGTGGCGCTGAAAGCAGCGCAGTAGCTCGGCCCCAGGGCCCTACGGGAGTGTCCACTCTTTATACGTTTCTCTTTGCTGAAACTAGAAAGTTAGCGCTAAAGCTCCTCTTAAGGGTTATAGCTTTCCTCTCTTTTCAGCCCTCCCTGTCCTTCCTCATTTATTCCTCCTCCTCTCTTTTCAGCGCTGCTCGCATAGCTCTCTCTCGGTGCTCCATAGTGCCGCCGCGTCAGCACACGTCATAAGTATAGCCTGGCTGGATCTAGCAGGCGTAAGACATGTGCTGTGAGGGCTCAATAAAAGTGGATGGTGGTCAATAGACAGGTCGTATATCAGATTATTCGCGTTCGCAAAATTTCTAAGTTTGATTAAATTTTCCTCAATGCTCACTGAAACCATACATTCCACACAAGTTGCCATCCGATGAAGTTAAAACTGCTAGCGCCGTTATGTCAATTAAGTAACAAAAAAGAAATCCAAACTTACTTTCCCGTATGGCTATGATAGCATCATCCTTAAAACAGTCACTCAGTACAAGTACTTGGGCGTCGTCATATCGTCAGATCTCGGATGGTCGGCGCATGTAGATCACGTGACTGGCAAAGCGATGCGGAAGCGAATGTTTTTAAAGCGGGCCTTGCGATACTCGACAAGAGAAGCCAAGCTCTTGGCCTATGCGGCGATTATACGCCCTATCTTAGAATATGCGAGCGTGGCATGGTTTCCGTCTACCCAAAAACACATGGCCACTATTGAGGCCATGCAGCGCAAAGCCGCGCGTTTTATCTGTAACAGATATAGGCGCACAGACTCGCCTACGCATATGCTGACAGATATTGGCCTTCACACGCTAGCCAGTCGTGCGATGCTATCCCGACTCAAATTTATGTACCTAATCCTACACAACAAACTTAGAGTAGATTCGAACACCTACATTTCTCTCAACACTTCTAGAGAAACCCGTCACAAGCATCACCTTACACTGCAAGAATATTTATGCACCAACGATACTTTTTGTTCTTCGTTTTTCCCGCGGGCAGTGCGAGAGTGGAATGCTTTACCCGAGACGGTGGTCGTGGAGCCCACTCCCGACAAATTTTACGAACTTGCTGGCCAAGACGTCTTATCAGCTACATGATAGCGACGCTATCAGGATTGTACTGATCACTGTCCTCCCTGCCAGTACATTTGTGGTTTAAACAGGTGGAAGTCGGTACCAACTTTGTATGTTGCGTGCTTACCTTTTTCTTTCTTTTTCGTGTTTTTTTCAGTGCGTGCACATGTGACTGAGACATGTGCCTCGTTAATAATGTAGGTCCATAATTGTTATCATTTTATACTATGATTTTTTGTACCCATACAATTGTATAAGTATGTGAATATAGAATGTTTGTTGACACTTTCCAACCCATTCCTGTAAAAATCCCGGACGGGATTGACAGTATTGTTAAATAAATAAATAAAAGTATTGTTAAGGACATCTTGTCTTGATTTTTTGGACATTGTCTGGGTTCTATCGACTGATTCGGACAAGCAGCTCTTCGCATCGGTAATTAAGACCCAATGTGTATGTTCCGCGTAGTGTGACGAAGACATGACATCTAGCACGTACATTTTTGCACCGCATTCGTGGTTATGCACGTCTCCTATTCAAAACACTTCAACAAAAGTAGGTGGGCGTGATTATCACACTTCTTCTGTACATTTAACGTACAGAAGGTCATGGGTTATGTATTCTGCTATTGCAGCATGTTCGCATTGCGAAGGACCACACTTCGTTTTAAACCTACTGTGTCCACCTACTTAATAAAGAGTGTTATACAAGAAAGGTAAGAAGGTTAGCTATAGACTAGGCCCATTTTACTACCCTACACGCGGGGAAGGTGGAATAAGAGAGTAAGAGAGAGAAAGAGAAGGAGATACACATCGCACTCCACCCACAGTGCAGGGTTTCACAGGTGAATGCTCAGTGATGTTGCTCTCAATAACTGTAGAAGGGCTCGTGTTGCTTTCTCGGCTAATGTACTGTGAGCTGGATGATATTCCCTTTACTCGGGAAAGATCTTTACTGCATAGACAACCTGCTTTACAGACGTGTTTCAATCATAGGCTAGTGCTTCTGAGGAGTTTCGCTCAATCACGTTTCTGTGTTTCTTCAAATGATTTATTTTTAAAATCTGTATGCGTCTCAATTATAACGCATTTCTTACAGATGTGCTCGTCCGCCTTTGCAAATCATAGCATTCACTAACGTTTCCATCTACAGAACTAATTATTTATAGTCTGCCGCTCACACACAACACTGATCTAACACTCATCCAAACAATAACTTCATAGAACACTGGAAATTTGGCACACACCAGGCCATATTATATGTTACTGGTATTTCATGGTCAGTGCGAATATCTTCAGGTTCAGAAAACGATCCCGGTGACTTAAACCGCGAGAATAAGGCAGAAGCACCAAATGAGCGATCACATGCGCCAGCCTCCTGTGACTTCGAGCGCGGCACCCGTGACGAAAGAGCTCGCGTTTGGCAAGCACAGGAATTTGATGGCTTCCGCAATCTCTCGCGGCTCAGCCGTCCTCTTGAGGGGCGTTGAAGCAATCGCCTCAGCTCTCATGTCTTCAGGTGCAGTGACAGTCATGGGTGTCTCAGTCCAGCCCGGAAGCACGGCGTTGCAGCGAATGCCGTGGGGAGCCAGCTCCTGCGCTGCCGACTTGGTCAGCGCCACGACGCCGCCCTTGGAAGCGCAGTACGCCGCCGCGTTTTCTTGGCCACTCTTGCCGAAGATGCTCGCGACATTTACGATGGCTGCACCTCCTTCGGGCATCGGCTGACCCGAACGAAGAATGTAGCGGCTAGCCTCGCGAATCACCAGGAAAGTGCCCTGCATAGACACATGCGCCTACGTATAAGGAAAGCACGCAAGTGGTATATATATATCGTGCCATGGAGACAGACTTGCAGATGTCTAATACAACATGATGTTACCATTACGCGCGTACTGACAAAAAAGAACGGAATATTTAAGATGCAAAGGGAAAACTGCTAAGTTTACTGACTGCTATTGAATAGTTGTCATACCACTACTAAAACTAAGAATATTAGCAAGAGTTATTTTCTAGGAGGTGTGCGAAAAGCTTACCAGGAGTCTTCGCGCAGCAAGCGAGGTGTTCTTGGTATCTCGATAGAGTGATATACCAATACTAGAAAAATCGCCCTTCTGTTTATAGTGACCGTTTAAATAACGCACAGGCCTTCAAAGCTACTGAAGCCTTGGTGGATAGTGCCTTTCATAGTAATGCGGGGATGACATAGTTATCAAAGTAGACATAAGGTTGGCTTATTGGCTCATAAACGTCACCTGTTGTCTAATGCATGTTTCAGCAAAATGTAAGAAAAAAAGTGAAAGGAACGTGGTATTTATGCTCTTGGTAGTGAAGAAAAGACAATGGGATATCTTGATGAAAGGAATTCTCCGCAATTCGCACTTCGATAATGCTATAAGATAAAAAAAGAATAAGTGTGAATTTATACGGATAATTTGGAGTACAGCAACTGCTTCTGTAAACGAAACTAAACGCCAAGTCCCAGCCTACGAATTTATTAATTTTTCCCTTTTTGTGATAAAATCGCCCTTTAAGTATCTTATTAGAACATAGAGTGATCGCCTCTCACCTTGAGGTTGACCCTGATGATGTCATCGAACACTTCCTCGCTGCAGTCTGTGATTGGCGCGAAACCAGTAATCCCGGCGCAGTTGACGACTGCGCTTAAGGGCAGTTCTTCGTATATGCCTTTGATGATGGTAAACAGCGTCTTCACAGAACGCGAATCACCGACATCCACGTGCATGGACAGATGCTTTTCGTCCCCTGGTCGTGGTACCACATACGAATTACGAATTAGCACACTATATTCTCTAGGAAACGTATTAGAAAAACAACACAAAAGCAATGCACCGGTGGTACTGGTGGGGTAGTCCTATGCTAGAGCTCTGCGCCGCCTGGTTTTCTCACGCTGCTTGGCACCGCCGTGAAAATAATATATATATATATATATATATATATATATATATATATATATATATATATATATATATTCACGATGCTATGGCGAATGCCGCTAAGCCCGCGCGGTAAAGTCGCACAACGCAGTACAATACTGAGGGCTGTGACCACACCGGTCGTCGTCCCCGCTTTTACCAAAACAACAAAATATCGGCGAATGTTTTCACATTACTGTGTCCTCGGTGATCGGCAAGGGCACTGCTGATGCCGATTGAGAAGGCCACCGTTTCAGCGTGAAATTCCATACCCAAAAACCTCGAGTGGAATCTGGAGCGAGTGTCTACGCTAGTACAAGAACTTGTTGTTGGGCTAGTTGGTAGATAAGTACAAAAAATCCATTTGAACGCAAACAAATACACACACACAGGCATCAAACAAGCGCTGTGTGTGTGTGTGAGTGTGCGTGTGTGTGTGTGTGTGTGTGTGAATGTCGTGTGTTTACGCTCAAATTAATTTTTTGAAATGTCTACGCGGGGCACGTGAAGCTGATTGAGAAGCGCTTCGACCACCTTGGCTTGGAGTCCAGAAACCAAGCCTCGAAAAAAAAAACATGACGACCACAAGCCCCAGCGTGTGTGCTTGTCTTATTTGTCTTCTTGTGTATGTGCTTTATGAACGGTGGGTTCCTAGATTCCAAGCTATATGCCAACAGGCTATAGGCACCAGAATCTCAAACCAAAATGAGAATAATTGAAAGTAGAAGCATTGTATACCTGCTTGGGGTGGATTTCGTTAGGAACTCGCAATATGCATAATCAATTTATGGAAATAAAAACACTATATAGAACAGTAAATAATAAACAATTTGTTTATACCCATGGCGGACACGTGTGCTCATGTGCAGAAAGATCGCGAAGAGGTGGTTCGTATTGAACGTATCTCTATACTCCACTGCAAAGACCATTCAGTGTAGAGCAGATGAAATCTATGGACGCCGGGATGTTCAGCAGATCATTGAGGGGCGTTCGCGCAGCTTCATCGTCATTTCGCAGCCACGTTCAGTGCGCCTAGGGAATACGTAGTTATACAGACAATAAAGAGAACTCTATGCACTTCCCTTCGTAAACTTCGGAATATGTAATAATGGGGATCGATATACGTGAACGACACTTTGCCTAAACTATAAAATACCAACCGTAAATATGCAACGTTGCCTAAACCGGGAAAGCTAGCATGCTCCCGCCGCTTTCAAGAAGGTACCGTTCCTTGCGCCGCTCCCCGACACACACATACACGCCCGCCTGTGAACACTGTAGGCCGGGTGAAGCTGCTGCGCGACCGTAGGCAGTTTGATAACAACCGTAGGCAGTTTGATAACTAACTCGATTCGATCCTAACTGTGAACTTCCCGTCATTCCCACCATAGTTGAATGACCGCACCACCTGAGTTTCCTCAAGCTACGAATCTGTATGAGCTTCAGCAAGCGACAGGAGCAAAAAAAAAATCATCGGCCAAGCACTCCGTACAAATGGTTAACCGGCGAGAGCTGAATCGTGTGGTCCCGGTGTTAAGAAATGGGTCGAATTCGACTCCGCACTGAAGTCTTTCGCAATTATTGGTTACATGTTCGTGCTTCTTAATGAGGTTAGATACACGTTTCGCTTGGTATACTACAGTGTTTATTTCACATGCTTCAGCATTGTGCCGCACATGATCACTGGTCATGGAAGAGCGTAATTGGTGGTTAAGTGCTTTTCAGCATTCGCGTTAATCGCATTGGTTGTTCTCAAACCACAGGCGGTGTGGAGGTGTGGAGAGCTTTATATTTATTCATCGTAGTAAGAGCTATATTTCGCATATTACGGTATCCTTCAAACGACATTCTTTTCTCTACTGCTTCTGTATGAGTCTTTCATCACTTGCTTAGAGGCAGATAAGTATATCTGCGGGTTTGTTCGCTTTGTTTCCTTGGCATTTACTCGTGCAAATAAATAAGTGAATAACTAAAGAAAACGAACCAAGTGTCATTGTGTCCGATTTTTCGAGCAAACGTAATCGCCATAATGGTGTCGCGATGCAGCTCTCTGCCCCCGCCACTCCCTCCCCCTCCCCCCCAAAAAAACGATGCCTTCCTGAAGTCAATTGAGCAGTTTATGCAGTGTGCAATACACCTTGGTATATATATATATATCGCGTAAGGTCTTTTTCTAATAATTTTGTACTTCATTCCTTATTTTATTTGCTTTGTTACCACGGTAGCCATTGCTTCAGTGTCACTGTGGCATAAAGCAATTGGGTGTGCTTGGACGTGAGCCATGTTCTTGCTGATGAACGTCAGATAAATACACGAGAGGGGATGTGCGGACGTTACACTCATTTGAGTGCAGCGCTTCACAGAAAATCTTGCGCTATTGTTCATCCGTCACCGGGCAGTTATCGCCGACGTTACTGGTTCTTCGGACGAAATTCGCTCGGTTATAGCGTCATCCCGTCCCTTAAACGCCCGGCCACATGTTGAATGCCGACGCTATTTCTTTGCGCTTTATTTTTGAGTACTGACAACGGGCATGCTAGTCAAGGCAAAAGGTATTCACAACTGCTCGTAACGTCGCAATAGGACGACGTTGACTTCATAAGAAACTGAGGCACAGACATTGGAGGTTCCAATCCACCCTTTCCCGATGCGGCAGCGCACGCTTTCTTTCCTAGAGGAAAGCTCGCGAGGCGCTTTTTATATCGGATGCTTCCATCCTGGCGATGGCGGTTTTCCCGGCTCTTATCAAATTGCTGCCAAAAAGGGCCAGGGGCCGCACAGGGAAATGAAGGCGACTTCTACCGTCATACTCCGGAGCCACGGAACACTGCCGGCGTGCTGCGCAGAACTGAAGCGGAATCTAGCAATGCAGAGCTTCGTTCAAGGAGACAGTCCATATCTCCATGTCACTGGTCATTTTTAAAAACGATAGTCTTTCTTGAGGACCTTCGACGGAAAAATTTTGGTCTGCCTGACTGTGGATTCGTCTGTTTGTCAGCCCTGTCGATAACTCAAACGGCACTGAACGGCCAACCCCATCCGCAGCGCCCAACAATATTGCTCAAGGTTTAGCGTTCATAGTTGCGCGATTGTCAATTAGAAAAGCAAATATTGCGCATATCTTAGGCGCCATAACAACCTGTCTGTTTTGTGTGTCTGCCTTAATACTAGAAGAGGACACACACAAAACACCCTAAGGACTGTAGCGTTTAACGTTCTGCACTGACAGTGCAACGCGATGCTCAAGAAGCTGTTTCCAACGCTTTGCTACGACGGCACGGTGGTGGCACCTGCCCGTCGCTTTCCATTCTACACCTTATCACCTCCGTGACTGGTGCGCATCTTTTTCCGCCGTCGCGAGTGTCTTCATTTTCGAAGATAACTGCCAGATGGCGCTCGTGTTTAGGGTGCCTAGATGCGCTTGCTCACCTCCGTTACACGCTCGAGGAACTCTAACGCAGCGCCTTCAGAATACCATTCACCGATTTTCTTGCGCAGAACATCAAATAAAGGTTTTGTTCACTCTCTCCAGACGCAAGACTATCGTCTTTCGATGACATTTACAGTGTAACATGTATATTGAGCCCAATTTTTTTCGATTTTCTCAGTTCGAATGACTCTTTGCTCTCTTCTCCTCCCTTTGTAATGAACTTTCCCCCTCCCCCTTCCCTGCCGCCACCGATCCGATGAGCCCCGCGCCAATCACGCGCCGCCGCCGGCAATTTCGGTACCAGCGCACAGGTCTATGAATCTATGCACCGAAAACGAACAGCATTATCACTTGCTTCTTTTTATATCGCGCCTATTTTCCACCGCCTGTAAATGGGAGCAATGCAACGCACGACAACGCGTCTCGCCAGTAAATAAAAGCAGGCGCGCTCTCCCTTAGCGTAGAGCAGAGTCCGAAACCGCATCGGAGCTGAATGTACCAAAGTCCTGACCATCACCCTCAATGCGTAAATTCGGTTTCCAAATTTCGCCCCCCTGTTCACAAGAACACTTAACGCTGGCCGATTGAAAAAAAATGACAGCGTATTCACGGGTGAATGCTGGAGAGTAAGGCGAAGCTGGGTCCGCACGCCGCTTCGGCCTCCCGTTCTCGCACGCCAGGATCTTGTCGCCGCCACCGTGCAGCTTCACGGCACGCTTCTGCCTCGCCCGCTCGCACACCGGGGTTCCGTCTTCGAGCGCGAGCCACCGCCACCGCTTTGCGCGCACGCTGCCCTGCAGCCTTGCCCATCCGCCGACCTTCTGAACGCGCGAGCCAGAACGGCTTTAATTTTACTATACAACGCGCCCTCTAGTGTACGGCACCACCCACGAACACGCAATCGCCAACGTCTTCATGTGACGTCATTTCTATTTTCTCGCGCGCACATCGGGGTTGCGTCTTCGAGCGCTAGCCGCGGCCGCTTTGCGCTCATCATAATTTTTTATCGGCAAACCGTGAATCATCCGGTGGAGCATTCGCGCGTTGTCTGTTTGTCGGTCTGCCTGACACAAAGACGGACGAACGCAGGGATGGACGCATGGACGGACGCAGGGACGGACGCATGGACGGGCGCAGGGACGCACGCAGGGACGGACGCAGGGACGCACGCAGGGACGCACGCAGGGACGGACGCAGGGACGCACGCAGGGACGGACGCAGGGATAGGCGGAAGCAAGAACAAACGGGCGGAAGCGCAGACAGACTGGCGGACGCTTTGCCCAACTCATCATCACTCACTCCATGGATTTCCTGTGATTTTTATTATTCATCATACAAGTAACGTCCTTAGTATCCTACCACTTTCATATTTAAGCGTATATGCATTACGTTATATGTACAAGTGACGCCCTCTACGGCCGGTTCAAGATCTAACGAAAGGTGGCTACATTCGATTACGACGGGACGCTCAGCCAACGCCTTAAGGAGCTTAGCTCCTAAATGTTTCGAAGCCCTTGCCCTGTTGTGGAAACGGCTGAAGTGGAGCTTTTCGCCTGTGTGCCTGGCGGGTACGTAACTAGCAGTTTTAGGGGCGAGGCTCCTTAAAGAGGCACCCGTTCGTCCTTCGTAGTAGTCGTAGTCGTAGTAGTGTGTAACCAGCCTTACGTGTTGACCTCCAAGGTGGTGCCAGTGGGAGATTTCTCCTGTGCGTTGTTGAACAATAAAAAATTCGCAGCGTGCGCGTTAACTAAATGCCGAACTCTCCTGTTTCTCATTCCCCATTAACAGCCATTAGCATGTACATTGAGCTCTACTAGAGAAGAAAGGGTTGCAACGTTATACTCGCTGGGTGTAACATCTTTGGTTTTAGAAAGGTTTAGCGATCGTTAAGCCGCAGTGCCATGAATACAGTGAACTAGTATATACCATGAACTCGAGGTGGTTAAAGGTGGAAGTAGACACGAAGCGCAAGCTGTAAGAAAGTGTGCATCTGCCACCTCTCGTTTAGTCCTTGGAATGTCCGATGGGTGGCGGTGCTTCTATATGCGGAATATACGATGAAAAGATGCGAGATGGTGGTACTTCGAGTGTTGACTAGATGGACGAACGGACACACAGACAGATGCATGGACGGACGCACGGGTGGCCGCACGGACGGATGGACGCATAGACGAACGCAGGGACGGATGCACAGATGGATGTGCTGACGCACGAACAGACGAACGTGCGGACGGGCGGATGGACGCACGGACGGTCACACAGATGGACGCATGGACGGACGGAAGCAAGAACAAGCGAACTTATGGATGCTTCGCCCCACTCTCCATCATTCATTCCGTGGATATGCTGCCATTTTTATGCGATGAGGGGGGGGGGTCTACTATATGCATGTTCGTGCATGCAATTCGCATGTGTGCGAGTGTACATATATTAAAGCAAAATTGAAAACTTCAGATTGTCTTCATGTTGTCATTCTCAGTATATTATTCCCCATGTTATAATGCACAGGAAGTCCCATTTCATTTGTAACTACAGGACCGCCTTCTGTATATTCTTGTCATGTAAATGTTCCTTTGTTTGACTCCAAATAAATCATTCAAATATCCAGGCAACAATAGCATGTGTCAACGCAAGATCATGAATGACTTAGATAAAAGATCAGGCTGCTACACAAAAAGAGGCCGATCACCGACAAGTTCATAATCAAAACAACATCAGTTATTGGAAAAACGGCGCTTGCAAATACGCGTGTGACCGGCGCACGTATGAGGGTCAGATTTATACACGCTCGACGGCGGTGGGCTTTCATTACGTACAATGCCACCACTGAAATCCAGTGTGTTCGGTGTCGCAACTATGACATAACAATTCGTGTCTCGTTTGCGCCCGGGACGGCTCAGTGCTCTCCCATAGTAGAGTACCCTGTACTCTAAATCGTTACCCCCCCCCCTTTTTCTAATTCCCCCCCCCCAACACACAGCAACACTGTTTGCATAGAGAAGCATTTTTACGGGACGGCTTTATGCTCTCCCATAGTAGAGTATTTAGTACTATAAATCGTTAGTCACTTTTCCTAAACAGACTTCTCCACATACGCCGCATGTGAATCTAGTACTCTAGATCATTAGTAACTTCTTCAAAGCACACTTCGCGTCGCACAATAGAAGAGGTTGACGGTAGCCACGGGACAGCTTTAAGCTCTGCCATAGTAGAGCAACTAGTACTCTACATCATAACCCACTTTTTTCAAAACACATATTCTGCGTCGAAACACGTATACATTTACTTTTTTTGTTTAGCGCCCCGAAAAACACGGGCAACATGTTTTAGTAGCGAAGTTTTTTAAAGCGGCACCTGTTCGTCCCTCGTCGTAATGCGTAACCAGTCTTACGTTTTGACCTGCAAGGTGGTGCGGGTGGGAGATTTCTCCTGTGCGTTGTTGAACAATAAATATTCACAGCGTGTGCGTCAACTAAAAGCCGAATTCTCCTGTCTCTCATTCCCCATGAGCAGCCATTGGCATGTACATTGAGCACTATCTGACAAGAAAGGGTTGCTACGTTATACTCGCTGGGCGTAACCTCCTTGGTTTTAGAAAGGTTTAGCGAGCGTTAGGTCGCAGTGCCATGAATAAAGTGAACTAGTATATACCATGAACTCGAGGTGGTTAAAGGTGAAAAATAGACACGAAGCGCAAACTGTGAGAAAGTGTGCATCTGCCAACTCTCGTTTAGTCCTTGGAATGTCCGCTGGATGACGGTGCTTCTATGTGGGGAATATACGACGAAAAATGCGAGATGGTGGTACTTGGAGTGTTCACTAGATGGACGAACGGACACATAGACAGATGCATGGACGTACGCACAGATGGCTGCACGGACGGACGCATGGACGGACGGAAGCAAGAACGAATGAACAGACGGATGCTTCGCCCCACTACCCATCATTCGCCCCGTGAATATGCTGCAATTTTTTTCGGTGCGCAGTTCTGTTACGCATGCACGAGAGATAATGTGTCTGTGTACGTTTTTTTTTTTTTTGTTTAAGAAAATAGTGTAAGTGCTGTCCTGTCCAATTCATATTTTTCATGTTTTTCGGCGCGCTTAACAAAATGTTCAAAATGAACGTCAACCAACTGGACTAACTCACCATATCCTGCTGTCGAAGTAGTCTACAGTAGCCGTGTAGTAACAAACATGCGATACAGTGAGTGCGTCTGCTCAAGAGTCCAGCATAATAGTGATGATTTAAAAGCGACCAACAATTAAACAGAAATGAAGAGGTGGCGTCACAAACACTGAAGTCCAAGGTTCGACGGAAACCCGTCTGGCCGAAAAACTCATGGCGGAAAATAGCAAGCATCGACCAAATAAAAACCAAAAATCCTGTTTTGGTCCCACCAAGGGGACAAAGAATGAAATGTTTTGAGGGGCGTGCGTTATAATGGGTTTGTTGATGTGACGTAAACATCGAGTGCAAATCGGGGGCAGATTGCCTGAGTTGCAGTTGAGCGCGTCATAGGTTTTTCGAATGTGGATGGATTTCATACGAAGCCTTGCGCTTATGTTTTTTTTACTGTATTATCTTCGCGCTATCTCCAAGCCGAGTTCATGACACGTGGACACTGCGTGCCAACCAGCGCATTTCTTACCTTGTACTTGGTCATTGCATCGTAGTTTTCATACCCACAACATCCCACCCCAAGATCAAACCCACGACATCCTGGTCAGAAGCAGAGCACCATAGCCACTGATCCACCGAGCTGGACACAGTCGGATTCGCGCGTGTCTACTCACCGAATAGTAGCGTGCACAGTCGTACAAACGCAAAAGAAAACAATGCGTACAGACAGAGCGGTGTACTTCTATCCCCGACATTTGTCACCCTCTGTTTGTCCGACTGTATGTGCAATGATCCCCTTTATAAATGTTTCCGTCGCAGCAAAGTCAACAACACCAACTAGCTCACCTTTAAGACGTGTATACACTTCGAAATATATTTCCGCAAGCACATCGAGGGGACTGTGTGACTCACCTGGCAAAGAGGCGGCTACACTCATCGCAGCGTCGACCTGCTTGTCAGCGACTACCACGGCGGCATCTTCTTCGGCCAGCAAACGGCAGACGGCCTCGCCGATGCCGCTGCCGCCTCCAATCACCAGGGCTAGACGACCGCTAAGAGACATCGCCCTGACGAGTGTGCCCGATCACCGTCGCGGTTGTTCACACTCCGGCGTCTCGACCAAGGTACACGTAAACCGGTAGCGTAACTTCCGTAGAAGCTCATGGATCGAGTAGTCGGTGACTCGTTGCCACCGTCGCCATCTACGTGAGGAGGGAACAACTAACAACAAAAATATAAAAAGTAAAGTACGACGTCACAACCGGAAGCGGTAGCGACGTCGCACATTTGCCCCATATCGCGCGAACTTGTTTTTTTTTCTTAATTGCTGACCTGCCACGTACCATTATTATTACGCACTTTTATTGCGGCATGTTAATATCTCGCCAATTACTTGCGAAGCAGGAAAGAAACAAAAATAACAAAGACTGGGGAAGCAAAGTTGTTTTATTAGCCAAATGACGTACTTGCAATATGCACGAGAAACTTCGCAGAGTCAATTGTGAGACAACTGTTCACGAGCACAATAGCATAATAGTTCCAAAACTCACGTTACCCAATCGTTGAAAACCACTGCAGCGGGACAGCAGTTTTGAGAATATAGGTTTGGCAGCCGTAGAGTACAGCGATACCGTAGAGTAGGCGAGCACACGTCGGCCGTGCACCAGCGAAGGCATTTGGCAGTCACAAGAGCGCCATCTACACAATGTGTGAGCTAGTTGACATCTGAAATGCACATAAACAAGTAAATTTATGAATGCACGCACGAGGACACCACGGAAGAGTGAGCGATGGCTCGTTGGCCTGTTAATGCGCCAAACCAAAGATGACGCCGAACTAAACGCAAGCTCTGATAGCATATCGCCTGGATACGCCCCCACATCCGTTGGCCCATGTTACCAGACTGCCTCTACGTGCCCACTGTTTCTGAAACGAAACGAAAAAAAAAATGCGTGCTCAACAACATACCAAAAACCAAAGCTCCATTAAAGTATTCTACAAATTTTTTGCAACAAATAAAATTAAAGCTATCGAATATGAACGTTTAAATGTTTCTTTTTGTTTTCGCTACTTGTCCCTTCTCACCTAGTCGCGCCTAAATTGTCACGCGGTTGTTGGTGCCTGGCACAATAGGTTTGAGACCACTTTTCGTTCCGACTTTCACGCCCTATTTAGAATAACCTTGGTGTCGACCCCTATTACGCCTGCGTGCGTGCTTATCAGCAGGATAAGATTACTTGTGCCTCTCAGTTACAGAGAAATGGCACCGATAAAACGGTATACTGCCACTTATTGGCTCATGCATTATGTCCACGCTCATATCTCGGCAGCGGAAACTGGACGATAAGGAGCAGGAGGGCGTAGTTGACTACTGCACGTCCATCGGTTTATTCTTGACCATGTACCCGACAATGGCTGCTGAAACAGTGTCTTCTCATTCAATACTATCATAAGAAAAGGTTGTTGTGCTTACGAACTTCAGTTTGTTAATGACTTGTCACATATGTTACTGACCAGTTAGTAAGTGATGTTAGTACGAGGAGGTTACTAACTTTTACTTTTCACCATTACTAAAGCAGTTAGTAATAGCATAAAGAAATAAAAAAAGTCCAGTTAAGAGTGTACACCCCCCCCAATATAAATATATATATATATATATATATATATATATATATATATAGAAAACAGTTATGCTTAAAAATGTTGATTATTAATGTTTCCTATTTACTCTGTATACCTATTGTACGATTCTTTTACAAATATATTTGTCTTTTTCTGCGCTTATTTCAAAATTTTTATCTAATAAAGATCTTCAGAGGGTTCCCGTACGGTTTGCTAAGAACTGTGGCACCATCTTCTGTATATCCTTAACGATGCAACCATACTGTGCAAAATCAAGGTTTAATCAGATTCGATTTGATTGCAGCATGTCCATATTTCGAAAGACCGCACTTTACTTCCGGGTGGACGTACTTACCAGAAGTGTTTCGATCATTGGCTGGTCCTTCCTGTGTGCGAATACGTGTTTAACAAGGCGCTTCAGTCAATTATGCACTCGTGTCCTTGCCTTTGTAGATAGTATCATTCACTACCATTTTCGTTTGGCGTATAAATTATGCTTGGCCGGCCTAATGTCCAACACTTATCCAATATTTATCAAAGGCTTTCTAGAAACCGAACATTCATCACAGTAGGGATACTAAAAGCAGACCCATGGAAAATTTCACATTTGATAGACACCAGGCCATATGTATACTGATATAGGATATGATACTGATATGATATATCTTATGATCATAGTGAATCTCTTCAAATTCAGACAACGGTGCCGGTGACTATAGAACCACGAGATTAACGCAGACGCACTTGACGGAAAATCACATGCGCCAGCCTCCTGTGACTTCAAGCGTGGCACCCGTGACGAAAGAGCTCGCGTTTGACAAGCACAGGAATTTGATGGCTTCCGCAATCTCTCGCGGCTGAGCCATTCTCTTAAGTGGCGTCGAAGCAATCGCCTCAGCGCTCATGTCTCCAGGTGCAGTGGCATTCATCGGTGTCTCAGTACAGCCCGGAAGCACGGCGTTGCAGCGAATGCCGTGGGGAGCCAGCTCCTGCGCTGCCGACTTGGTGAGCGCCACGACGCCGCCCTTGGAAGCGGAGTACGCCGCCGCGTTTTCTTGGCCACTCTTGCCGAAGATGCTCGCGACGTTTACGATGGCTGCACCTCCTTCGGGCATCGGCTGACACGAGCGAAGAAGGTAGCGGCTAGCCTCCCGAATCACCAGGAAAGTGCCCTGCACAGACACATGCGCCTACAATGTGTAAGGAAAGCACGCAAGTGGCATAGCGTGCCATGGAGAAAGACCTGCATACGCGCGAAGCTGACAAATAAGTGAACTGAATATTTAAGATACAAATAAGTGGGCTAAATTTACTGATTGCTAGTAAGTAGTTGTTATACCACTACTAAAAGTAAGAATATTAGCAACAGTTATTTTCTAGGGGGTGTGTGAACAGTGCAACTCAGCACCAAATCAAATACCGATAAAAATGTGATCGTACCGAATCGAATGTAAATCGAATAGTTTTCGAATGGTAAGACAACTAATTTAGAGACAGGCCTAGAATTTACATTTTATACCGTACAGATGTTTATATACAGTAACACTGTCATAGACGGCATTATTGTTACATTTCGTACACCAAAGATACCACAGTTGCATATACACTGATGTGAGCTCGTATATAGTATCAAAGATAATGTCCGAGTTTTTGTTGCTGTTGTTGTTAACTGTAAGATAAAAACAGCAGTTAATGCAGTATTCGGTATGGTACAATCGTCGCAAGCTTTCAAATACTACTAGGCCCTTTAATTTTAAAAACATTTTGATCGCCTTGGTGAAACTGAATTTTAAAGCGCAAATTTCTTCATTGACTGATGATGAAAGCTTCGGTAGTATCATAAACTCTTAAACCAGAAGCATCAGGGCAATTAACTAAATAAAACAGGAAAAAACTGCCCTTCGCTATTCTAACGTGTTGTTCCTATGAACTATAGATCCTTGTCGGGGCTGCTTGTTCGAAAGACATTCGATATATCAGACATACATTTTTAAATTCGAGATCCAATGTGCTGTTCGAAATTCAAAGCATATGTTCTCCTTCTTGCTTTCTTAAAGGAACACTAAAGCAAAACAGTTTATATATTAGTTTTCACAGTAAAGCGACGTCACGAATTTCAATTTTTGTTAACTCCCCAACAAACATTTCTGGAATCTGCTATTTTAAGTCTCTGGCTTCTTCAGCAGTCAAAAATAGGTTAGAACTTCGTAAGTTCTACTAGACGCCATCATGATCTATGATGTCACTGCAATTGGTGCAAAAGCTCCAATCTGGCATCGCCACCATCACGTTTTCTCACTTCCCAGGAGTCTTCTCGCACAAAGCGAGGTGCTTTCGGTATCTCGACAGAGTGAATTACCAATACGAGAAAAATCGCTCTTCTGTTAAGAGTGACCGTTTAGATAACACACAGGCCTTCAAAGTTACTGAAGCCTTGGTGGAAAGTGCCTTCCATAGTAATGCGGTGATTACATAGTTATCAAAGTAGATATAACGTTGGCTTATTGGCTCTTAAACGTCACCTGTTGTCTAATACATATTTGAGCACAATATAAGAAAGAAGAATGAAGGGAACATGATATTTATGCTCTCGGTAATGAAAAAAAGACAATGAAATATCTTGATGAAAGAAATTCTTTGCAATCTACACTTCAATAATGCTAAGATAACAAAAGAAGAAGTGTGAATATATACGGATAATGTGGAGTGCCGCTACTGCTGCTCTAAAGGAAAGTAAACACCGAGTTCCAGCCTATCAACGTACTAATTTTTATCTCTCATGAATTCGCCCTCAAGATCTCTTATGAGAACACAGAGCGATCGCCTCTCACCTTGAGGTTGACCCTGATGATGTCGTCGAACACTTCGTCGCTACAGTCCATGATTGGTGCGAAACCAATGATTCCGGCGCAGTTGACGACAGCGTTTAGGGACAGTGCTGCGTTTGCATCGTTGATGTTGTCAAACAGCCGCTGCACAGAAGCCGAATCACCGACATCCACGCACACGGCCCGATGCTTTTCGTCACCTGGCCGTGGTACCAGATGTAAATTAGCACAACGTATTCTTTAGGCAACGCGTATGAACAGCAACACAAGTTCAATGCGCTTCTGAGGCTAGTGGCGTATATATGCGCATAAAACAAGCAGCATTATCACCTGATCCCTTTTATGTCACGCCTATATGCATGCCCACGCGTGCTTTTGCATGTGTATATATTCTCAATGCCCATGGTGCCCGACTTACTGCTTTTCTTTCTTCCTTCCTTCGTTCTGTCACATTGGCATACTCCTCTCAAGACTGCTTCTTTGGTTGTCGTACTTTACTGTGTCGCATGAGGTTGGGCGTGGCATTTACGAATGCGTACTCTGGTCTCCTTGGAATGGCGAGCACTTCGGCATGCAACATCTGCGCCTGCGACGAAACGCTCGAGCACATTCTATCCCATTGCCCAGCATATCAGTCTGAACGACGTATTATGGAAGCCATGCTCCGTCAGCTGGATTCACGGCCGCTTACAAAAGAGGGGATCCTGGGACCTTGGCCGACCGCTTCCCATACGCGCAAAGCCACGAAAGCCCTCTTGTACTTTTTTAGGGACCACCAGACTTCACGACTGCTTGTGAAAGAACAGTCTGAGAACGTGCTGTGTAGTCTCGAGCTGACTATTCATCTTTCTTGTTCTTACTCCTCTTCTTTTCTATATATTTTTATTATTCTTCCTTTCCCCCACCCCAAGTGTTGGGTAGCCAACCCGGCCAAGCTTGGTTAACCTCCCTGCCTCTTTCTCTATTTATCTCCCTCTCTCTCTCTCTCTCTCTTGGTTCACGTGAAAAATGAAAACTTCGATCGTATACTGTAGCAGGGCAACCTTTCTGTCACAAAAGGCAACAAACACAGTGATGCGTTCATCTTCGCGCCACTTTTTTTGCGACTCATAATATTTGCTTCTTGTATTTTTGTGTTATTTGTGTACTGCAGAAGTGTTATTTCTAAGTGCTCCCGCCCTACCATTTTTACTGTAATTAACTAAGCCACATTCCTTTACTTGTTCAATGCTTTTTGTTAACGCTCTTTGTAGGTTTCACACTAACTTTCGTCCTTATCAAGTCTTCATATTGCCATTTTCAGAATATTACTTCCGATGTTGGTTAATTTCGCTGCCTTTCCTTGCATCTTTATCTCTCTCTCTCTCTCTACTTCCGATATGATAATGCACACGAAGCAGTTTGTTTCTACATGGCTTCCTTCTGTAGATTCTTATGATGTATATGTTCCTTTATTTTACACCAAATAAATTATTTTTGATACCCAGGCAACAATGTGATGTGTTAACGCGAAATCACGAGTGACCTCGATAAAAGATCAGGTTGTTATACAAGAAGCGGCCGATGGCCCACAACTTTATGATCGAGAGAACATCAATTATTGGAAAAAAACGGTACGCATAAATACGCGCCCGACAAGCGCACGTATACAATGAGGGCCGCATTTATGCACGCTCGACGGCGCCTGGATATCTAACGTGCTATGCCACCACTGAAATACGTAAGTAGTAAAAGCCTCGCTCTAACGCCCTACTTATTCGGGAATCCAGCACGTCCAATAAAGATTCTGAGTCGAAACGCGTAAGTACAATTTGAAAACATGGGCAAGATGTAGAAGACAGGACAGTGCTTGCTCGCGATATAGTTGAATCTTACCACATCCAGAAGACGAGGACGTCACTGTGTTATTCAAGCCATAAACGGTGCATGCTGCACAATAAGGAGTGCGTGTAACTATGTAGACAGGTACTGCTTTTAATATCTTCTGATAATCCCATTACGAATGCTTTTGTTGCGCCTTGCTCTATTACGCATGCGCGAAGAATCGTGTGTCTGTGTTTATATACCTTTTCTGTGTAATAAAATAGCAATCGCGAGTGTAAGTGTTGTCCTGTCTAGTTCATCTTGTCTATGTTTTTCTCGGTGCGCTTAACAAGACAAAATTTTCAAAATGCACGTCAACCAACGGGCACAAATCGCTGTCCTGCTGTGGTAGTAGTCTACAGCAGCCGTGCAGTAAAAACCATGCGATACAGCGGGCATGTCAGCTTAAGAGTGGAGCTTAATAGTGATGATTTTAAAGCGACAAACAATTAAACAAGAATGAAAAGGAAGAGTCCCGAAGAAACACTGAGGCCCAGGGTTCAACCGTGGAAACATGTCTGGTCGAAAAATTCATGGCGGGAAATAGCAAGCACCGACCAATCGTTGAAACAAAAACTAAAAATGTTGTTTTAGTCTTTTCCCGCCGCCGTGGACTTGTGGCTAAGATTTTCGGCTGTTCACCCGCCGGTCGCGGGATCGAATGCCGGCAGCGGCATTTTCAATGAAGGCGAAAATGCTGTAGGCCCGTGTACTCAGATTCTGGTGAACGTTAGAGAAGCCCAGGTGGTCGAAATTTCCGAACCCCTCCATTAGGTCGTCTCTCACAATCATATGGGGGGTTTTGTGACGTGAAACACCACATATCAATCAATGAATCTGTTTTGGTCCCGCTAAGAGGACAAAGAATGAAAGGTTTTCAGGGGCGTGGGTTATATGGGTTCGGTCATGTGACGTAAGCATCGAGTGTAAATCTGGGGCAGATTGCCTACGTTGTATTTGAGTGTGCTTTCGATTGTTCAAATGTGGATGGATTCGATATAAAGCTTTGCTCTTTTGTTTTTTTATCGTGTTATATTCACGTTAGCCTAGTCTTCTCATTACTCGCGGACACTGCGTGACAACTAGCGCATTTCTTACCACGTGCTTGGTTCTTACATCATAGTTTGTTTTTATATATAGAATCATTGCTGAGTAATGAGAGCAGGTGCTAAAAGAAATATGCTGAAGTAGGTTGATTGTATCACCTGTAGCTTGTGTTAAATAAGCATGACAAAACGTACACAAATATATAATAGATAATAATAATAATAATAATAATAATAATAATAATAATAATAATAATAATAATAATAATAATAATATAACATGTCGGACTTCACGTCCCAGAACCACGATATAATTATCAGGGACGAAGTATTGGAGGGATTTGGAAATATTGGCCACGGGCCTCTATCATAACATTGAAATCCGCAATATCTGGGGTCAGCAGCCCAGCGCCATCGCCACTGGTTCACCGAGGCTGACACTGGCGCATTCGTGCATGTCTATTTAGAGAACCATAGCTGGTACAGTCGGACAAACGCAGTAAAATTCGAAGAGTACAGACAGAGCGCTCCTATTCCCGTCATTTTTTCCCCCCTTCTGTTTGTCCAACTGAACATATATGTGTGCAACGATCCTCCTTATAAATGATTCCGTCGCAGCAAAGGCAACGACACCAACTAGCTCACGTTTAATAAGTGCATTATCATCATCATCATCATCATCAGCCTGACTACGTCCACTGCAGGACAAAGGCCTCTCCCATGTTCCGCCAGTTAACCCGGTCCCGTGCTTGCTGCTGCCAATTCATACCCACAAACTTCTTAATCTCATCTGCCCACATAACCTTCTGTCTCCCCCTAAGCCGCTTCCCTTCTCTGGGAATCCAGTTAGTTTCCCTTAATGACCAGCGGTTATCCTGTCTACGCGCTACATGCCCGGCCCATGTCCATTTCCTCTTCTTTATTTCAACTATGATATCCTTAACCCCCGTTTGTCCCCTAATCCACTCTGCTCTCTTCTTGTCTCTTAAGGTTACACCTACCATTTTTCTTTCCAGTGCTCGCTGCGTCGTCCTCAATTTAAGCTGAACCCTCTTTGTAAGTCTCCAGGTTTCTACGCCGTAGCTAAGTACCGGCAAGATACAGCTGTTATATACCTTCCTCTTGAGGGATAGTGGTAATCTACCTGTCATAATTTGAGAGTGCTTGCCGAATGTAATAAGTGTATATATTTCGAAATATATTTCCGCAAGCACATTGAGCGGGCTGTGTGACTCACCTGGCAGAGAGGCGGCTACTTGCCTCGCAGCCTCGATGTGCTTGTCGGCGACTACGACGGCGGCACCTTCTTCGGCCAGCGCACGGCACACGGCCTCGCCGATGCCGCTGGCACCTCCAGTCACCAGTGCGAGACGACCGTTGAGAGACATGGCCTCGACAAGCTTGCCCGACCACCGTCGCGGTTCTTCGCGCACTGGCGTGTCGACCTTTACGACACCTGTGTGCGCTCTTATAAGCACAATAAGATTACTTGTGCCTCTCAGTTACGTAGAAGTGGCACCGATAAAACTATATACGGCTACTTATTGGCTCATGTGTTAAGTGCTATCTTTCCGGAGCCCTCCACTACGGCGTCTCTCATAACCATGTTGCGGTTTTGGGACGTTAAACCCCACACATCAATCATTAAGTACTATCGCGAGCAAGATGAGTTCGAACACGCTTGGCGAATAGCTTCGCACCCTATACATCGACTGATTTGCAGCGGCTGTTGTAAACAGCAAAGTGGAAAGGGCGGTGCGCTTATGGTATCTGTTTACACTCTCGATTCAGTACCGTTGCTGCAAAACGGTGGCTCATAGCATGTTATAGTGGCTGCCAGCGGCGATACCAACTCGCATAACGTGCACAGTCACAATTGATAACCCATCAGGCTATCTTCTGAGATATCGGCTGTGACGCAGGCTGCCGTGATTCGATGCGTGTTTTACTATGTACATTGTGTTGGCTTCGCATTTAGATACAACTCTTTCACTTACTTTGTTTATCGTGGATTTTTCTCCGCGTTATCATCGCCAACGACAGATTGCGCGCAATCATCTGGCGTCTGCCCGCAATGCTAGCGATACGTTTGTGCCAACAGACAGTGGTAGAGCAGCCCTACTTTCAGCTACGGCTTCGGCAGGGCCATCCACGTGTCATGCTATCTCGGTTTCGAGGCCATTCGCCTCGAAACCGAGATAGCATGACACGTGGATGGCCACTCGATAGTACTTACACGCTCAGACGATAACGAGCAGGAGGGCGTCATTGATTGCGTGCACGTCCATCTGTTTATCCTTGATCGTGTACTCAACAAGGGCAGCAGAAATAGTCTCTTCTCATTCAACCTAACCTTTTCCGCCTCTGTTTCGCCTCGATAGCACTTGTTCTGTACGAGCATACATGTTTGGTGAAGGTGAAAACAAACATTCATTACGTTGTCATAATAAGTGGCCGACTATGTTTAGCGGGTTCGTTTTACGATTTGACGTGCTTTTACGACGTGCTCCAGCGAATGAGACGAGGAGAACTGTTTGTACAGTACATGTCACCACTGAAAAATATCAATACTCTATCACTCCCTCCCGTTTCTTTCTTGTAATCACCATGTTGATGCGGGATGTTCGCATAGCGTCGCACTTGTTCGAAAACCCTGACGAAGACCGGTCCATCGGTCGAAACCGTTGGAAGTACAATTAAGACAACCGCCAATTTGCGTCTCTTCTCTTCCTTTGAATGAATGAATAAACTTTATTTCCGTATCCGGCATGTTTGTGGTCTGGGCTAGACCACACAAGGAGGTACCGGGAGGCCTTGTCTCTGTACAGCCTCCCTGGCCAGCTGGATAGCCCATGTTTGGTCTTGAACCTCCGAGCTGAGCAGCACAAGCCGCCACTGCTCCCGGAAGGCCTCAGGAGAACTTGTTAAGTTTGGGCATTCCCATAGTATATGTTTATAAGACGCCTTTTATGTTACACATAGCTTACATTTATTGTCCGGACATAAGTGTGGCTAGCTCCTGTGGAGGTGCACAGGGTTCGGGTAGCAGTTCGTCTGTAGCTGTCGGTATTCTGATGTTTCTTGTCTGTTTAGACTCGAGGGAGGTGCGGGAAAGACGCGCCTTGCTTCTCTGTAGTGTTGCATGTATTCTGTGTAGCTTGTAATTCGGTCTTTGTGCGGTAAGTCGGTGACGCCAGGGATGATCACCGAGCGGTGTGGTCGGGTTGCGCGGCGGGTCAATTCTCGCGACAACTCATGAGCCAGCTCGTTCGGATTGGATGTATAAGTCTCTGTGTGCGCCGGAAACCATACGAGGTATTTGGGTCCACCTACTTTGTGTAGTTCTTGGTTATTAACGAGAATTCTGAGGGCTTGTTGTGAAATCCGTCTTTGCGTAAAATTTCTGATGGCTATACTTGCGAATCACTCAGTATGAATGAGTGTTTGTTGGAGGTGATAGCCATGACAACGGCTACCTCCTCAGCCCACTCTATATTGTTTGTTATGACAGAGCATGCATTAATACAAATGCCGGACGTATCGATCACGACAGCAGAGTGAGCCTTTCGTTCAGGGTATGGGCTATAGCGTCTACAAAGAGAGATTTACTGTTCGTGCCGTGTGCTTAGAGCAGCGCTTTTGCTCGGCGTTTTCTGCGGTCCGTGTCGATAATGGGGTTCATGTTTTTCGGTATCGCGTTAGAGACGATCTTAGCTCTGATTGTATTGGGGATGTCATGTGTGACACCAAGTAGTGCATGGCACACGATTCCTAATTTGCTCATTATAATTATTCCTGTTTTAGTTTTAGTGAGCCTTTGAAGCTGGGATATGCGCTGAGCTTCTATTATTTCTTCAAGCATATTTTTACGTAAGGTGAGGTAACTTAAGGGGGTTTTTAAAGGGTGCGGAGACCGCGATCACAGTAGATGCAACGTCCGTCTTCCTTTTCTACCCGCGGTTTCCTTGTTTTTCCTGCAAGTAACTTCGTATCATTCCTCCTGTCTCAGACGAAGCCCTCTGGGCGAGTCCTTCTTGTATCCTTCTTGTAAACGGCTTCAGGCCGTACCCCCGTCGCAGTTATTCACGCACTCGCGTGTAAATTTCTATAGCCTCGAGCTCGGTGAAAACGTTACGTACACAAACTGATTACACGTGCGTTAGCGCTTATCAGCGAGCACGGATACGCAACGTTTCTCAGCTGCGGACAAGCGGCAGCGATAAGACCATATTTCGACACCCAATTGCCACTGGTCTGTAGCAACTGAAGGAGAAGGATGACGACGTCATTGAATAAACTCACCTGTTTAGCCTTGATGATGCACCAAACTGGCGTCATGTATACCATATTTTCCTTCTACCCCACTTGCTCCGCCCTTGTTTAGCCTTGAAAGGCGGGACAGCAACGACTCCGTAAAAGGGCATAAATACTTAGGAAAGCTTCAAAAAAAAAAAGATAGGCCGCAAGGCATGCAGTTCAAAAGCGATGCCTTGGCTCCGATTACCAGTACCGGTAAGATACAGCTGTGATATACTTTCCTCTAGAGGGATAGCGGCAATCTACCTGTCATGATTTTAGAGTGCTTGGCAAACGTGCTCCACCACATTCTTATTATTCTAGTTACTTCAATCTCGTGGTTCGGCTCCGCGGTTATTAGCTTCCCCGTTGTGAATAAGGCAATATTTTTTGTTCGAATAAACAATGAATGAAATGAAAATTTCACCTACCCTGCTTTGCCATGCAGTCTCGTGCATGCCCGTTCGTCGTTGTCTCGCCTCTTTATCAAGCCCGATAAACTGACTTCACCTTGTTTTCTACATTTGCGACTGCGCAAGGAGAAATAGCAGCGTGTAGTTCGAAAGCGGGAAATTATGACTGTCTAAAAGCTTATTGCTGGCCTTTTACGTGTTTTATGAAGAATTAAGCGATGAGGAGGAGCTATAAAGAAGTGAAGGAGAAAGATACTATACTGTCTCGCCTTTGACCTTAGTGTGGTTTAGAGGCCCTTTAAAGGCCTCCTTGATTTAGATGCGCGTTAAATAGTGAAAGCGTATTGCAATTAGTATTCTTATTCACATTGGCATGCACAGTGTTCGTATCGAAAAGAGCGCAGCAACACGACAACGAAGAAAGAAACAACGGGAAGTGCGCCGACTCGCAAGGCAGACAGAGGGCGCTGCAATAATGCACGCGATAAAAAGCATAAAAGAACCAGCAGGACTGATAAACTGATAAATACTCCCTCGCACATCGGAGCGCATTGTGCTGCATGAGGTTGACAACCGAGCTTCGGATATCGCACTATCATTCACCGTCAGAAGAATCAACTCCTAAAAAAATAAAAAAAAACACCGGAACGTATACATTCCGTCGAAACCACCTCAACATTCGTAAACCATCAGAACATCGAAAAAAACTATCGAAAGATTCGTACAGAAGCAGATCTGTGCATTACCCACCCTTCAGTGTCACAGACCAAGCCGACTTATTCTCGGGCTTCTTCAATTGATACTATTTTCCTGTGCACATGGTGGTGACACACATGTGGCGTATTTATGGGCACGTTTATGAACGAGAGAGTGGAGTCGCGCTCGCTATACTACACAGAATCGGACCCAATTCAGCTGATTTCGCTCGCTAGGTTGCAGGTTATTGCGCTGCTGTTGCATTTCGAAAGCTCACCTGCACGGTGCCTATACGCGGTCGCGCGGGCCTAGGCATTCTCTCCACATCGTTATGAATCTAACTAGGCATTCACAGCCTTTGAGTGTTCTAAGCTACCCCCGTAATTTTGATGGTGATGATGAATACACGATCACTTACGATCTATGACAGCAATAACAATGTGTTTATTTCCGTCCAAGTTAGCGTTCCAACGAGACATTTCTCGTTTAACCAAGAAGCGCTGGCATTCAAGCTTGTTTTATGTCGATGTTGATCGAACAACTCATTTCCTGACCCGTACCGAGTTAAAAGTCATGACTTCTAAGCGATGGTTCGGGCAGGGCACATAAAAGAAACAATTTTAGCGTTAAGGTATGTAAATCAGGTGTGTGCTCTTCTATAAAATAGAATCAATACTTAACTCTCTTCAAAAATGCCAAAACTTTCCCACCTCTCCAGACAAAGAGGCCGTTAACCATTGGGAAAGCCCAGATTGGCGGTGCACTGGCCCCACGCACACGAGCTTCAAAGCAGAACACACAAAAACAAAGGCGGCGGAAGAAGGGGATCCGAGACCTTGTCCGGTTACACGCATACTCCGCCGCCCAGCATTTAATGTCGCGTCAATCTAGCAAGATTACTGGAAAGACAGCTGATAAAGTGGTTGTCTAGCCAGAAGAACGGTACGCCCCATTAGCAGTTGCGTGATGGAGATGTGCCTTGGGGGAACAGACGTGACATGTAGAAGAAAGACACTCGTGGTTGAACCGTTCTCACGGGGTGAAGAATCGTGGTGCATATATCGTCGTCAATCGTCAAGATCAGATGGTCATTTGACAAGCGGGCAGACATCGATCGCTGCAAGCGTTCACTCTGAAGTCCACTGAAGTTCGAGGCAAGGTGTGCGAGCACTCACGGACACGCAGCGCTTAAAAGCCACTGCTATTGGCTAGCAACGTCACTGTCATTCCCAGATGTATGCACAGACATCGCATAGATAACGGCTTCGTTCGAACGATGTTGTGGCAGGCGTGGTTCAGTCGGGGCTGACACTCACTGCGGACGCAGCTGAAATGACCGACAGCGAGCGCACCCTTCCAGCGGACGGCCTTTGCGACGAGGTTTCCTGCGGTTTTCTCAGTGGTACGCAGCTGCAGCACGTGTTCTGACCGTACACGAACGCCTCGCCGTCTTCGAGTGTCTCGGGAAGCCGCTGGTTGAGCGTCTCGGGCATGGGGAACGTCAGGAGTGCCAGTACGAAGGACATGGCGCCCATCAGCAGCAGCGGGATCGGACGTCCGTACATGGCCTGCAGGGAACGTCGAAGGTGGAATGTGTACAAATCCACGGGCGCCATTCTCGAATTGAGTGAAGTGGTCACGTAACGAAAAACATGATGGCCCCAATGATTCCCTGACGTTTTGCTATCTTGTTTTTGTTCCATTCTCGACGATGTTTGATTTTGGTGAAATGTGGCAACACACGGTTATTCGTCACGATAACGTCAAAGACTCGATACTGATCTCGATTTCGTTTATAGTACGAAGACGATTCTCTTTTAAATCACCAAAGACTTGTAAAACATTCATGTAGGTCTAGCTCCATAGGTCCTGCGACAGCTTTAAGGCCTGCTGATCGCCGGACCCTCCAGTGTGTCTTAAGAGGACTGGATGATCGATACTTTACTCTAGAGAAGATCTTAAGTGTGTGGCCTTGAACTAAATCAGCCTAGAAGGCCACACGAGCCCTTTTACAACTCCTGGGGGCAACATCCGTGCGCGACCGCCTGTGAAACCTGCACTGTGTGAGCGGTGTGTGTGTTATGTGCAATGGATATTTCCTCCTCTCTCTCATTTACTCCCTCATTCCCCTCTCTCTTCCTTGTAGGGTAGCAAACTGCACTTAGTATAGTTGACATCTCAGATATTCTTTCTCACTCTCTCTCTCTCTCTCTTGAGGCCTGCTGACGCACCATTTAACCCAGCATGCTGACAATGCACTGGCTTATCTCCACGTTTTTACTTTAGTTCCTTGTACGCTATCGGTCACGCGAGCGGCATGGTGTCGATATCTTGGCAATTGTTAGTTACACGCCCACATATTTGGACTTTCCGACGGGATTACAGATTTCCCCCTCTTTACCACCCCCACCCCAAAAAAAAAAACAAATAACAATGTCAAAATTCACGCCTAGAAACGCATCATTTAGAACAGCAAAGAACTGCGTTTCGTATTTTTTTTCTTTCAAGAGTAAAGAGCGGAAGTAGTGGTTGCGCTACACAGGGCCATTACGTTGTCTATACAGTACTTACCAGCTGCGTGACCTGAGAGCTGAGAAATTTTCCCACGGAGCCAAAGGCCTGGCGCAGGGACAGTGCCTGCGACCGGGCTGCCGTCGGGTAAACCTCGGCCGCGTAGAGGTAGCCCACATTGTAGGCCATGGTCAAGGCAACCCGTGCCAGCATGAACACCGCGGTGCCTAACGCCAGGCTTTCTGCGACGGAACGTGCATTGCAAAAACAAGCGTGAACGATGATTCATTATATCACCTGATGGAGAACACGTCGAAAATTTGCAAAAGAAAAATTTTGGAACCTTCGCCCTATACGCAGAATGGGAGCAAGTGAAACCAGGCGTGTGCTTGCCTGACGTACTTTTTTTTCTTTGAATTTTGTTCATTTTTTATCGCATTGCGAAATGCTCACTGCCAATAATTTCCTATCTCCATGACGGGAATGGGATCTACACGTAGGTCCATGTGCTTTGCAGGGTCGACACTTCAGTAATTGATACAAGTTACCCTCAACCATCACACATTCTTATTCAGGAAACCACGAAATACGACAACTTCGATAAAAGGTCGCTTTGAAATATCAGCAACGGCTGATCGCTGATAAGCTCACGATCGAGAGGGCAAATGCGCACGTGATCAGCGTACCTTCGATGGCCTCGCCTCCGAAATCGGTGAGTTGTGAAAGGTTCGCTTAAATATAGCTTATTCTTGAAAAGCTTTACGAAAGGCCAATACCGTCGGCTTTCTTTTTTTTCTTCACGTGATCATGCAATTTACGCTCCTTTGAGCTGATTGCTTGATACACTTAATACTTCTTTCTGCTTTTCATAAAGAAGCATTCTCACGTTCCGCTAATTTCAAGTTAATTCGCTTTATTTACCTTGTAATGAGAGTATTAGTGATGTTAGCAATCGGTTATGACGTTTCTTATATGCCCAACCTTACCATTGTAGTCTACAGGTACTTGTGTAATCCACTGCGACAACACCAGACACTGGCTAGCAGTTTTGCATATAAACGAATAAAAATTAAATGAGCCCTCCCCGTCGTTTGCATGTTAGCTAACACTATACATGTTGATAAACATTATGAGATCACCCTGCAAAGAAATAAAAGTATATTGAAACTACAAAGGAAAAGCCCTTCGACACTTTTTGTGACGATTTAGCTAATTTTCAGTTCTTATCACCATTACTCATTGTTTTGCAGGCCGCCATTATCACTAGGCTCGTTCACTCGGCGAGACGTTCGGATGATAAGAAAACAATAGGTAAATTCCATAGACCTTCACAAATATACTACGCCACCCAACATCCACGGGCAGTATACGCCCGAAATGCGGAAATGTTTCCGTACTATACCTTTCGGCACTCCGACGGAACAGATGTAGGCCACGGCCGCTGCCGCATAGGCGGTCATCATTGTTGGCCTTCGCCCCCAGCGGTCAGCCAGAGGAAGAGCCGTGCCAGTGGCCACGATGTCCACCAAGTTTACAGCCGTGGTCATCACGAAGGGACTGTGACTCGCGTTCGCAGCGTACAGTTGTCCGGCCGTGTACACCAGACAGGCAAGGGTCCTGCACACGGATGCAAACGACGTGTCTTAATTACACATGAATAAGCTTCAAGATAGAATCACATCGAGGTTTTGAGACAAGGCAACCCCCACCTTCACACAAACACGGACACTTACTTTTAATAATCATTTTTATCCCTGGAAATGCTTACTGTACAGATTGAGAGGAAATAAAAGAAGCAAGAGGCCTAAAAGCGATATCCTAGCTGATCTTGTACGTTGTATAAAATACAGTACAACCTACTCTTTTATAAACAAGCATTGATTATCTGCGAGGTGCGTCACGATGAACATTTTACTTTTTATCTGATGTCTGGCACACACTATAAACTATTAGTTAACAACTTGATTCCTGGTATTCTTTGTATATATCTGCGTTTTATAACGTGCAAAATCTACACAAGTGTTAAGTGAATTTGCTAAACGGGGGACCACTGTAATGTCACTACGGAAGTACAGGCAGCGGAACGCGTTGCTTTTCGCACTGTCAGTGCAACCTATCATCGGTCCGCTGGTCCGAGAGTTGGTCTCCAACTCCGACATGCAGAAGCTGCCAATGGCCGAATTTGTGTTTTCTGTCGACTCCACCGCCGGCGCCAGAACCAAGTGTCCGACAAGACTGGCAGATAAGCTTACTTTAAGTCAATATGTCCCGCAAGCAAAACATGGCAAGCTTTTACACCGTGCACACGATTGGTGCGAGCTTGATGATCGTCGACACAGGTCCGCACGGCAAAAAAAAAAAATAAAGCATTTACGAAAGAAAGCCCTGTCTTCACAGGACACGCTTTGGTAATTATAAAGGTTATTTCACAGGCGTCCGGGCGATCCGCGCAAGGGAAGGCTCTCTGTGCTATTCATCGTCTGCACTACGCGGCGCGTTTGTGCGGCAATAGGTGAGGAGCCACGCCACAATAAAGGAAGGCTTATCGCGAGCAAGTCATGGCTCACATAAGAACACACACGCGGTGTGATAGCGCCAGCCGAAAAAAATATTCCTGCGCTACGGTTGCATAAATTGAGAGCAAGATTCAGGCACCGACAGCCACAGCATATCGCAGTTGGACATGCACTGTTGGACTAACGGACATTTGCTAGGCTGCGCCGACTGTGCGGAAAGCCTAGGGAGGCTTTGCGTGCGCGCACGTGAATGTTTTCTAGGAGAGCCACGCGTGCCGTTCACATTCGTTTCCATGGCGACAGTACATGTCTTTTAAGACAGGACGAGAATTCGCCCATGAGATGACAGAAGCTGGAGCCCGCCAAGAACCGCATTTGAGGAAGCAGAAAGACAGCTTTCTTACCACACTATGAGTGACAGCACAAAGTTTTTCCGGAGGTTTGGAGTCTTGAGCATGTCTATGGGCGATGCTTTTGTCTTGTGAAACTCGTTTGGAGGAGGAAACTGCAAGTAGTGAGATGGGATGAACAATAGACAGTGAACATTCCTAAAGAACTGACAATAAACTGCCTCAACAGTGCTGTTTCCAACTATACCACTTCTCGCCTACAGCGGGTTTTGAAGATTACTGATACACCTACCAATGACAAGCCAGAGTCACAATTAATAACACAGTGTGCGAAACTGCGTCGATTGTGCAAGATAAATTCACGAAAAAAGTATATTTTAATTATTGATCACTAATTCGTCATCTCGAAAATCATTGTCAGAGTACTGGAACTCTCATAAGAATGTCTTACAGCATAGGTGTACTTTTACGATCACGTGCCTTCTGTTTCCAACAAGCGAGCGAAAAGCGGATGGCAGAGCAGACTATTGTAACTAGAATAGCACACCCCCCATCAAAAAAAAATAAATGAGTTCACACTACGCTTTTCTGCAAGGGTAAATCAAGGAATGCGTTAGCAACAAATTGGAATGTTATAGGGAATAAGCTTACATAGCGAACCCTTCCAGCACCTGGCCTAGCATAACTCAACACAATGCAAGCATAGCGAAATGCGGCAGCAAAGCATAGCGACCTCGCTTAAAGGCGAACAGCCGCGGCAAAGCCGCAAGTACACAGGTATGAGCAATCTGCTAATCCCTGCTGAGATCAGGCGCGTGCGACCACACGTGACCAATCAAAGTTCGCAGTTCCTGATGGAGCAGAGCATCTACCCCACCCTAACCCTCTGCCTCTTGGGATGTGCCCACGTGTGTCTTTCGCGCAACGAAGATTGCCCGACGCGTTCGTATACACTGCCTGAGTCGTGATTGTCGCTGCCACTCGCACGTAAAACATATATGCCTATAGAGTGTCCACGTAACCGCGCTAGCGCAATAACAATAACAAAGATAAACAGCGTTTCACGCGTGACGTGATCCTACTCCGGTGGGACGGGCAACCATTGCTTATTCGACTGCCGATTCAACAGTGAAATGTCAATCATCTTTCTTGACTTTCATCCCTCATGATTTCCCCTCCCTATTTGCCTAACATAGGTAAGACAACGTTTGGGTTTTAGCATATACCTGGCATCTCTGCATGAAGTCATCGGACAGTTTCTTGCCATTAATCTTCGCAATGGTGACCAGGATCTTCTTGGAACGCTGTTCCTTGCCCCTAGACACCAGCCACCGTAACGACTCCGGGACAAACCTGCGAATGTCGAGACAAACAAGGCACGTTTCAAGGGCAGACTACCCGAGCCATTTCAAAATATGCCTTTTTTTTTAACGGCGAAGCTGCCTACGCTATCGGTAACTTGCGTTCCGTCGCGCGAAACGCCACAGGTGGATATGCGCCACTGGAATGGAGCAAACTCTGCTACAGAGTACAGCGGGTGCGAGCATTAAACAGAAACTCTGTTCAGTGAGACGTGTGGAAGAAAGAAAGAAATAACGAGAAATAGAAAATAAAGAAAGAAAGAAAGAAGGAAAGAAAGAGAGAAAGAAAGAGAGAGAAAAATAGAAAGAAATAATGGGCATTATTCATACTATTCAAACATTCATACTATCAATCAGGCAATAGAGAAATGCTCAGAATATAGCCAACCACTACACATAGCCTTCCTAGATTACGAGAAGGCGTTTGGTTCAGTAGGAATATCAGCAGTCATCAGTAGACACTGCAGTATCAGTAGACACTGCGGAATCAGGGCGTCGACGAAGCATATATGAACATCCTGGAGGAAATCTACAAGGGATCAACTGCTACCATAGTGCTTCATAAAGAAAGCAACAGAATATACCAATCAAGAAGGGTGTAAGGCAGGGGGATACAATCACCCCAATGCTATTTACCGCGTCCTTACAAGATGTTTTCAGAGGCCTAGAATGGGAACAGTTAGCCATAAGAGTTAATGGAGAGCACCTTAGTAACCTGCGCTTCACCGATGACATTGCATTGCTGAGTAACTCAGGAGACGAATTGCAAGTCATGATCACGGAGTTAGACAAGGAGAGCAGAAACGTGGGTCTTAATATTAATCTGCAGAAAACGAAAGTGACGTACAACAACCTCGGAAGAGAACAGCGCTTCGAGAAAGGTAATAGTGAACTTGAAGCTGTAAAAGACTATGTCTACTTAGGGCAGGTAATAACCGCGGAGCCAAACCACGAGACTGAAGTAACTAGAAGAACAAGAATGGGGTGGAGCGCACTTGGCAAGCACTCTCAAATCATGACAAATAGATTGCCACTATCCCTCAAGAGGAAGGTATATAACAGCTACATCTTACCGGTATTAGCTACGGAGCAGAAACCTGGAGACTTACAAAGAAGGTTCTGCTTAAATTGAAGACGACGCAGCGAGCAATGGAAAGAAAAATGGTAGGTGTAACCATAAGAGACAAGAAAAAACAAGAAGGGAACGAACCGGGGTTAAGGATTTCACAGTTGAAATCAAGAAGAAGAAATGGACATGGGCCGGGCATGTAGCACGTAGACAGGATAACCGCTGGTCATTAGGGGTACCTAATTAGATTCCTAGAGAAGGCAAGTGAGTTAGGAGGAGGCAGAAGGTTAGGTGGTCAGATGAGGTTAAGTTTGCGGGTATAAATTGGCAGCAGCAAGCACAGGACCAAGTTGATTGGCGGAACATGGTAGAGGCCTTTGTCCTGCAGTGGACGTATAGTCAGGCTGCTGCTGCTGCTGCCGCTGCTGCTGCTGCTGATGATGATGAATGGACATAATGACAAAGACTGAAAGAGAGAGAAAGAAAGAGAGCAATAGGTAGGAAGAAAGAAATCAAAAGGAACAAAGAGAGCGAAAGCGATGGGAAGAAAGAGGGAGAGTGAAAGAAACGAAAAAAGATTGAAAATCGAGAAAGAAAAAAACATGGCCGATTTTCCTCGAGGTTATTTTAACTTTGAATTTATAGCATGAAATTATCATGTCTTAACATGTTTACCGAGAATCATAACTCTGCACTTACCGATACGTTTGCTTGCCTATTTTTGAACGCTTGTCCAACTTAAAAATGTATAATGGTTATACCCATTCACATTTCTGTATCTTCTTCTTGTACATGGAAATCTTATTTATTTCTCATTGGACCCGCTAATAGTTTGGCTATGGGTCCAATCAGTTTGAGTATTTTTGCATCTGATGCCTGCAAATAAAGAAATTATTAGTTGATTGATTGACTGATTGATTGAAGATGGTAATATAAAAGAAGGAAATAGATATAAATAGAACAGATACAAAAACGGAGAAAAAGAAAGGAATGGTATAGAAAAGGACATTCTCGAGAAACGAAGAATTCCACCCCGTTGCGCTATTACTTGAGGGTTGGTAGTGCGACGCTGCCGTAATTCTTCTTTTACAGCTTAGTTGTAAGTGTAGAGATTGTTGTATTGCATGACTAAAAGGCTGCCGACTCGTCGCAACAGTGAGTGATTGTTGGGAGACAATAGATAAACACGCTTTTTACAGCGAAAGCTGTTATGAAATCACAACTGGGGTTGCATGCGCACCACCACCACCGCTGTCCGTAACCACTATCGAACGAAAACTCAGTAAATGAAAAAACAACAACATCAAAGACACAATGGGATTCGAACGCGGGTCCACTGTGTTCCAGCCCAGTATTCTACCATTCAGTCACGCTGGTGCTTGAAACTCCTTTGCAAATCGGCCTTAGGCAGGCTTGATGTCGGGAAAGTAATCGCGTTAATATGAGTAATAAAGCGTTTGATATAGAACAGCAAAAGAACAACCAGACCTCATATGACGCTATTTGCACACCGAGTGTGTGGATTGATATGTGGTGTTTGCACACCGAGTGTGTGGATTGATATCCGCCGTGGTGCCATTAGACCACCACGGCGGATACGCACCGAGTGTGTCTTCGAATGCTCCAACCCGTCACAAAAGCTTGCCCTTGTTTACCAATTAACGGTGGCGCATATATCCACTGAGGATGATTGTGGAGATTATAAAAGCTTCTGGCATAATTCTTCATCGTCGTCAGCCACAACTCAAACATATTACACAAAGTTCCTTGCAAGTACGTGTCGAGCGGGTACCACGCTTCTGCGAAGAATGACGGAGAATGGCGTAATGAATGCCTGCCTGCTAGACAATGGTTTATGGCGTAGTGGGTACCCTGCAAGTTTGCTTGGAGTAGCTACCCAAAGAGTGTTAAAAAAAGGCTCTGAAAGGCCGCTCTTCCAGCCTTCGCTTTGACAGCGCTGCGCGTTCTGCGCAGGCCTGGCAGTATTTTTGTTTTGTTTATCTAAGTATATTCGGCCCTACACGCACTTGATCCATGCAGAATGCGGGCGAAAAAAAAAACGTTGTGAGGCCCCTTTAAGGAACCCGTAATAATAATTTATAATATCTCGGGTTCTACGTTCCAAAACCAAGGTAAAATTATGAGAGACAATGTATTGGAGGTTCCGGAAATTTCGATCATCTGGTGTCACGTGCTATTACATCGCACAGTACACGGGCCTCTAACATTTCACCTCCATCGAAATGAGACCACCGGGATCGAACCAGCGACCTTTGGGTAAGCAGCCGAGCAACCGCTATAGCACTGCAGCGGACAGCAGAATGCATGGGTCAGAGAACTAATGGTTGTTACGGACATCTCAGTCGAAATCGATAAGAAATGGGCATGGACATGGCGCGCAGAGCGTATAGGCGAGATAACCACCTGTCATTAAGAGTTTAACAAAAGACTGGATTACAAGAGAAGGCAAGCACGGGAAGGGCAGACGGGATTAATACGTTTGCGGGGATAATGTAGTTGCAGAAAACACGGAACCAGGCCTATCGGCAAAACTTTGCCCTTCAGCGGCAAAGTTTTGGCCTTTGCCCTTCAGGCCGTCGCCCTTCAGCGAACGCAGTCAGGCGGATGATGATGATGATTGTATCGTACTTGGGGGTCAAGTCATACACTTACCAGGAGAAGAACGGGGCCGCCAAAGGTGGTACAGCGCAGACCAAGGTGAGGGTTCTCCAGTCGGCCAACGCGTAAGCCATCCAGGGAAAGGCGGCACCCACAAGGGGATACGAGAACTGGAACGCGCTTAGCACCATCATGCGACGCTCTGGGGCAACGTACTCGACCACTGGAAGGTCGAAATCGAGTGGCCTTGTTATGCAATCGTCAGTGCCAGTGTGGAATACAGAGTACTGACTACGGGGTGTTCAAACGGCCCTTTTTGATCGAAATGTTTTTGAATACAAACGTTAAAAAACAATAAAATAAGTTCATCCACGAAGTCTTTCTCGTATAAGTGTCGTTCTACACTGGCAATCTCGGCTGATGTACTCCTTTTATCTTTCCAGTTACTATCATGAGTGGCGGACGCGTAAAAGCTGCACCACCAAAACTAAAACTTCGTGAGAGAGACTTAGTAAATAAAGGACCTCGTTTTAAATGTCACTGTAAATGGCAGATTTTTCCCTGTTTAGTCACTGAACTAGCGAGAGAGAGACGAGAGTACGGTAACTCTCCGGCAAATTGCCAGGCATGGGAAATGAACGTGTTAATTCTGTATAAGAACACACACACACAAAAAAAACTACTTTATCTGACCTTGTCTTCGCACTGTTCTTGAATGTTCGTAAAGCATACAGCAAAACTTTGACATAGCACTTCATTTTGGTCACTACACCCAACAATTGTCATCAAATCTATAGTGGACTTATCCGCCAAAACAAACTAGTCTACCACCCCCAATTAAATCAAAACGAGAAGGTTAGCAAGCTCTGAGAATCATCACGTGCCTTGTTCTCGCTGTCTTTCTCTCTCTCTCTCGTTATCTCTCTCTCTCTCTGTCGCTCGCTATCTTACTTTTTTTTTTTTGCAACCATTTACCACTTGACAGCGCAAAGGAATTCCGAGCAAAGAAAGTTTACCGCATTCAACCAGCTAGCTCAATGTTAGGTTCCTCTAATGCAGCAGCACGTGCAACACTATACTCACCGAGCACGAAGGGCATGATGCTCACGGCGAGCACGAACAGACCGACGAACACGCGGCTCACCACGAAGTGCACGAATCCTGCCGTGAAGTACGTGTACAGGCCCGCAGCACCGCACATCACGTTCACGCCGATCATCACGGGGACCCGGCCGATCCTGCAGTCATCACGAACGGAGCATGCGCAATGGTCACAACACAGCTGTACGCATTACCTGTGTGCATACAGTATCACTTCGTGTACCGCACTCATCGTGCGATACCCTGGAACATAGCAAGCCAGGTGATAAAGCGGCAATCTGTGGCGATGTCATTTAAAACTGCCGCATGTCATCCACCCATTTTTTTTTCAATTTCTTCGAGGCATATGGCTTTAATGTGTGGAGATAATTATATGGTAGTTATATAAACACTTAGGGGTCGCGTGGTCTGAGCAGAAACGTCCCGTATATGTAATCACTGTAGGGCAGCATGTGATTGTCTACCTGGCCTCTGCCAAAAAAATAATAATAAGAAAAAAATATCACACTTAATCTCATCTTTAACTTCAAGTTTAAGCGTGACGATCACCTAAATGAGCCGGAGATGAAACTTCAAGCACCAAGTGACCAAAATTAGGTATGACGTTCCTTCGTGTCAGCGTGAGGACTTAACTGCGTGCCGTGGTCCAATCGTGCGCAAGCCTTCAGCAAGCCGCGTAAGCTTAAGCGTGTCACACGCTTGCGATCCGGCGTAGCCAGGGGTGGCCCTCCAGGACCGTGACGCCCCCCCCCCCCCCCCCCGAATTTTCATTACCCATGCATACATAGGGTAAAATTACCATTCGCTACCCCCTCCTCCCTCACCCGAAAAAAGGGAAAATAATCCGCATGCAATCCTGCGTGCGGCGCTGGCATCGTGGCTTGCGTGGACATTCTCCATGGCACATCTACAAATCCCGATAAGGGAGCCGTGATATGCCGCGTCGTCGGCGCGAAGGGCGCATGCGCGTTCTCAACCACGAACGTGATAAGACGCGTATACGCCTTGTTTACGCGGCCTGCGAGGAATATGGAAATTCCAGTGATATTCCGAACTGGGAATTTTTCCCTTCTAGGGAAATTATCAGCCGTAGTTTTGCACAAAAGAAAGAATGGAAATCTTTGCGATGTTGCAGCGAATTCCAGGTAAGATTATGAGAGACAATGTTGTGGAGGTAAAGCTTCTCGCTAATTACCAGAACACAGCATTCTTAATGAGATTTCATCTTGTACAGGCGATTTGTTTATTTATTTTGTTTATTTATTTATTTATCCCTAAGACACGAGCGCATTAAAGAGGGGTGTATGTTACATTAGTAACACAAAACAGCTTAGGGATTACAAAACTAAAGAACTCGTTACATTGATCGATTGAAGTAAAATAGGAAGAGCACACAGTACGAAGACAGCGGAGGAAAACAAAACATTGAACATACAAAGCATACAATCTTTTACACCAAAAAAAAAAAACGAAATAGAACTAACTCTGCAAACAATACATCATATCCCCGAAAACTAAATAAAAAACATATCGTTACTACATGCCACTAAAGTAATGGCGTGATTAAAATAAAGCTGTGGAGCTTTCAGCATGCAAAGGCTTTTCGAGTGATATTTCATTAACTTCGCGTGCTACGCTCGACGCCCACATATTTACAACGCATGCATACTTACTTTCATGTCTTCGATCACTTACCTGTCGCTGACGTCACCGCAGATGAGAACGCCGATGGCTGTCGCAACCCAAAATGCTGTGTTAGACACGTATGCCTTCCATGCGTTATCGCATACCCAGTTCATCTGCGCCGGTGTTTCATGATAAATGGTGAATTAGGGGGAGGGGGAAGTCACGTGAGCTGTATACCTCAGAATTTGTCCATAAAGTTTTGCATATATTCATTCATACGTCACATAACATGTTGCTATACAGATAGTTGGCCTTCAATGTTCACTTGCTTCACACGTTTCAACACCAATATGAAGACACATAAACCAGGGCATAAATTGGCACAGAATTCTATCATTGCATTGAGCATTATGCGAGCACAACAACGGATAGTGTACATTGCCGACACTATAGATATCATATAACCTATCTACTGCTTGAAGTGGCCTCTGTAAACCCGAGAAAAGTAAGAAACAATCGCACATCATCGTCTCATGCTTTTCATAACCCATCAACGAAAGTTAAATGAATAGACCCATGGTGGCATTGTTCTCAAAAACTCGCAGGACGCATGCACATGCGTCCCCTGGAATCACACAGCTCGAACTCCAAATGTTCTTAATACTTAACTTTATAGCCCAATTCGAGGTCTGCGAAAGAGAGAGAGAGACTAAGCATAACGAGGAAAGGCAGAGACGTTGCCCATAAGATAAATAACCGGTTTGTTAGCCCAAACTTGGGAAAGGGCAAAGAAAGACAGAAAAGAAACAAAGAGTATAATGCCTAAGAGAAAGCGATAAGTTGAAACACACAACACAGCCACTACACAAATAAAAAAAACTACGTAGAGGTCGCACATCACGGCTTATATATAAAACGACCATGCGCAGACGTTTGAGAAGGTCACAATTCGCAAAGCCGTGAGGCGGTATTCATAATTTAATAGGAAAACGAGAGAAAGATAAGAAAAAGATAGGGAGATTATCTGTAGCCGAGTCTAGTTGGCTACCGCACGCTGGGAAATGGAAAGAGGGCTGAAAGGCAATGGGTTTTGCAAGTTGTACGACAGGGTATACCACCAGGGCAGTGTCCTCACCTCTGAAACCACGCTCGGGTAGAAGTAGGAAAAGTCGTACTCCCATCCAAACTGACACGGCACGACCGCGCGGACACCGGTGGTGAGGACCGACGCATTTCCGACTCTCGTCGACCCCCCGGCGACGTCGAACCACAGGGCCAACGTGGAGTTGGCGTCGTACATGTGACACTGGCTGAACGTGCCGTCGGGCTCCCGCGGCAGCGCCAGGTCCAGCAACAGGTCGGCATCGTCTGCAGTCGCATTGCGTAAACCACCGAGGGCCTCCTGAAGCCAGGGGTCTAGCCGACACCGGTGTGGAGGCACGAGTAGACTGAAGATGTGCCCGAACAGCGGCAACACCCGAAGCGGAGCCACGAACACGCACAGGTACACGATGAGCAGCCACTGGAAACGGCCGAAGTCGCCTACTTCTCGGAGAGCCTCTTCGAGCAACATTGCTCTCTACATTAGCTTCCTTCCCACGAACCTTTCCACCGTTGCTGCCGACTTCTCGCGGAAGGATGGGCGTCGCCTCTTTGTCGCAGCTTCTGGGAGAAGTGAGAGAGACTCCGCTAAGGTTAATGGCTCACGGAAATGAAACAGAGTTTTTCACAGATTAAGACACTCGTTCATTAGGAAAGGCGTGATACCGGGACTGCGAGGTCGCCAACAGGAAGCTCAGACAGTTAACCCGCCCAAGGTTGAGACTCTCGAACCTCAAGCTGAGAGAGCTGAATTGATTGATTGATATGTCGAGTTTAACGTCCCAAAACCACTATATGATTATGAGAGACGCCGTAGTGGAGGGCTCCGGAAATTTAGACCACCTGGGGTTCTTTAACGTGCACCCAAATCTGAGTACACGGGCCTACAACATTTCCGCCTCCATCGGAAATGCAGCCGCCGAAGCCGGGATTTGAACCCGCGCCCTGTAGGTCAGCAGCCTAGTACCTTAGCCACTAGACCACCGCGGCGGGGCCTGAGAGAGCTGAAAGCTGTAACAACTCAATCTTGCATGAGAATCCAAGTATTTCATTTTCGTCAGCGAGTTACAATCCTTCCCTTAATTCACCTGTTGTCACAACTGGTCATCATCTATAGACCTTTATGGACAACATGACATTATACGCCCACGAGAGCGTGTAGTGCCAAAAAGGGCTAGACAGTAGAGCTATACGAAGGTATCACGCATCTTTGAGAAACTTTTGAGTATGCGTATTTTTGTATCGAGACACACTTGAAAATTTGATTTGTCTCCCAACACCGAAATACCTTTACGATGTATGTATTCTACGGTGATAATTTGCAGGACAGGAGTATCTTTGTTTTTGGGAAATCAGCTGGCGTGTTTCCAAATTGCGAGATCAATACTGGTTTCTGGTAAGACCTATGGTCGACACAGGGAGGACGGCAAAGGGTTCCCAAAAATGCGCAAAATGTCTTACGCGATAGCGGAATGGTATCACCCGAGAAAAGGTATCACCACGATGCAGAGCTTTCCGACCACAAATTCGTTGCTTATCCGCTTTAAGTCGCACTTGCGCTCCGCATCAGTAGAAAGACTTTTCTCGCTCGTGAGCTTTGTATTGAAGAGAAATCAGCGCGAGACTAGAAAAAGGTGATGATTGTCAAGTGCAAATAATCAAACACTCTTCTTAACCAAAAAATATATCCTGTGAAAGTATGTGGGTGTCAGATTCCTACACAAGCAGAAATAAGCACGAACATCATGAACATATACCAAGGGTATTAAGACCAGCGCCTCATCCCACCCGAAAAACGTACTGCTGTGGGCCTATGATTTATAACCTGGCCTACAAGGCACCGGTCGTCTAATGCCCATTTGTGCAATGCAAGGTGGCAACAAAAAGACAGTACAACAAAAAGGCACCGTGCCTGCAATCTCACCTCGCGTCTCGTCTTGCGCACTGTATACCTAAGTTCTTTCAATAGAAAACGAGTGCTCCAGCTTTTCGGATGTCCGTCAGTTAATGCAGGGTATGGGTCTCAGTGAAATGATATCAGAAGGTAGCGTTCCTTCGAGACTACCTTGCCTCCCTTTCCAATGTCACTGAACTTTGCTGATTAAACCTGTTGTCATGTTGATGACACCCCCCCCCCCTCTCTACACCATGTCGTTCTCTCTCTTAATGCATTTATCGCAAGAGGTTTCGCACAGTAGTACAGCAGGACAATAGTACAGTATCGTAGCAGTGACTGCGACTTTTCGTTATCAAGGCCTACGTCAGCGCAAATTTCTCATGTATATATGTGCCGGGCACTCCGAAGGCTAAGTTGCGCATTCTAAGGGCGAAGGTGGTACCGCGACCTTAATTGCAGTTTTGAGTTTTAGATGTATTCATAATGGTCGGAGAACACTGGAGAGTCGGAAGAGATAACTAAAAAAAACACATCAGTAGTCGCTACAGCGCGTGAATGGGCATTGAAGTGATGACGCATCGCGAGAAAAAAGTAAAAACCACCGTTTTTTCAGGCGTTCAACAAGGAAATATATGATGCCCAGGCTCTTTGGAAAAATACGAGCCGTTATTGTCCGATACAGCACTAGCGATCAAGCTGCCCCCCCCCCTCCCACCCCCCTTTTTTTATTTCAACGTGATTGGCTGCACATTCCATCCAACTTGCTTCACTTGTGAAATATTGATCACCTCGTGAATTCAGCCCAGACCATCCCCGCAGAGCTTAGCTTAAATTGAAAAATAACTGTTTCTTGTTGCATATACTCCTAAAGGCCAACCAACTTTCAGTTTGAATTTTAAAAAAGAAAAAAAATAGCGAGTTTTATTTTCATATACAATAACGCTTGGTTTGTGCGCAGTTTCTTTTTTTTCCCTTCCCTCATTTTGCGCTCTTCACTTACGCATTTGTTTATTTCCCCTCACCAGTGCCAGGATCGAAGCATTACAATGGGGGACTGAAGTGGGGAAGTAAGGGGCTACAATGAGTTTGAATACCACAGTCCATTAACAAACTCTAACCTTATACAAACTATGCCTATAACTAGCCCAACAGCAAGCCTTCTAAAACTATCAAAGGGCAAGATACTTAGGCAAGTAAGTGATCGTTTGTGTTGTGTCCATGGGTACAAAAGAAAACCTGTTTCGCTTGCAAAATACGCTACGTGAAACAATTAAAAAACAACAAGAAAAACAAATCTGAGTTGCATTTTCTGTAACTAAGGAGACGACATAATGCATATGTTACCTGCAAAGTATATACTCACATTATGCCGATTCCAGTAAGTTCTGGGCCAGTGTCACCGCCACACTTGTACGTCCGAGGCCTTTCTCGAGAAGAAACGCCCGTCACACAATTCGCTTATCGCGGTCTCTTTATTAGGTTTACAGCTCCTTCTGGGTAATTTCGCCATTAGCCGGATGCTATGTCATGGAAGGTTCTATGCCTTTTGTTTTTGTTTTTTCAGGCCCGCGGCACGTGAGTGATTGCAATTACAGCCGCAACAATAAAACACGCAAAGTGTTTCGCGTGCCGAAAACTCGAGCAAAGCTCGGGAGGCAGTGTCACTCATCTGGTTGTATAGGACAAACGATACCCGCATGCTACGCTATTTGATAAATCCACATAGTATAGTCTATGCAGGTAAATATAGGCGTAAATTATAGGGGGGGGGGTGGATCAGGGAAGTCTGGACTCCCATTAATTGTATTCAGACTGAGAGGGACACGCTTTGCAAGTCCCCTGGCGATAATAGCTTTAGAACGTCGTATAGTTTAGATAGCGCATTCGACTTTTCTATTAAAGTAAGGCTGACAATATTTTAATGTGTATCTGTGTTCGATACCCCTCAGCTGTGTGAGACTATAAAAATCGTAACAGCCACTTGACCGGTTTCGAATAGAACAACCCTCGATTTACTCGACCATGGACATCATGCTCCTTTTTAAAGCTTTATTTCGAAGCCGATGATTAAATTGTCGTTAAAATTAAATACGACACGCATCGCAGAATTTAAATGGCCGCCATGGTCTCAATTGTGTCCCCTCTTCCGATCTTTTATAGATTTACGCCACCTCAACTCTACAACACACTATTAGCTGCAAGAGTTGGTGGCACGCTAAAGCTACTAAAGCAGCCTTCTGCGACGCTTAAGAAAAAAAAAGATAAAAAAAACAGGTGTAAGGTCTTCTTTTCTATCTTTTTATGTCTCTCGAATGACTGGAAACAGCTTGCAGGCACGCGCACTTGCAATGTGGTGTGTGTGTGTGTGTAAAACGAAAAGAAAAAAAAAACATTGGGCAGATCCCACGCACAGTGGGAATCAATGATATGCGAAGCACGAATAAGGAAGGTGTATATGTCACTTTAAAATCAGCACAACGTTACGAGGCGGACGTAAATATGCCGTATAAGACTTCCTCGTCATGATTATCATGTATGCACGTGTCCTTTACCTTCATCGTCTAATAACGTCACCTAATACTAACTTAGGTACATATGAAGCTAACCAAACGGCCGCGAGCGTTCTATGAGCGTAGCATGTAATCATGTTTTACATGGCATCTCTATCTTGATTATCATGTCTGGACATGTCATTTACATTCGTCGTCCATTGGCGTCATGTAATACTAAATTTAGTGTATCTGGAACTAGCGAAACGGCTGCGAGAACGCTATGAGCCTATACCATGTAGTCAAGTTTTAACATGACACGCATCTCATGACTATCATGTTTGCACCAGTCTTCTACCTTCGTCATCCATTGACGTCACGTAACACCAAATTTGGTATATATAGCCAAACTACCGCGAGCGCACTATGAGCGTAACATGAGGTCATGTTACATGACACGCTTGTCGTGATTATCTTACTTGGACGTGTCATTTACCTTTGTCTTCCGTTGTTGGGAATTCGGGTTTGTTGGCATCCAACCACTGCCACCACTGTTATAAATTCGGGTTCGATGACATCCCACCGCTGCCACCACTGTTAGGAATTCGGGTTGTGTCGCGATGGTAGCAGTAGCCAAGAGCGGCGAGACGCCGAACGGACGTCGCTGAAGCCTTCGCCCAGTGGTGGAATAGGGAGGCAATCGTTTTGAAAACAGCAACAGCTAGGTAGGCACGGCCAGCACGACGACGTCAGCTGGGGTGAAAACCCCCCAAACATGGGGCTGGCTCGGCCTTAAATAAAGTTTTTGGTCTCTTTAACGAGACCCGTTTCCGGTGCTTGGCGGAGAAGGCGAAGCTTTCCCCGGAACGTCACGGTGGCTCGGCACAGGAGGCGACGGTTTGCCTGGAACTGCACGTTGGCTTGCCGCCGTCTGCGCGAAATATGACGCTGGCGGGGGGGGGGGGGGGGGAGAGTTCGCGAGAACTGCGCTCGTTCTAGTGGAAATAAGCGTTCCCGAACGAGGATCATGCCTGTGGCATAACACCGTTCGCGTCACGTAATACCAAATTTGGAATATGCGAAGCTAGGGAAACGGTCTTGAACGCATCATGAGCGTGGCATGTAGTCATGTTGTAACATGACATGCATATCCTGATTATCATTATTTCACATGTCACATACCTTTGTCATTCATTTACGTCCTGTGATAACAAACTTGGTATATGTGAAGAGAACGAAACGACCGCACCATGAGCGTTGCGTGTAGTCATGACTCATGACTTACATTACAATACATGCCATGATTTCCACGTTACTGTCTGTTAATTGTGTTCGCCATGAAGTCAGGTCAAACCATACCAGTTTTTTAACATGCCATGTGAACGAAACGACCGCAATAGCAGCAAGATCATGAAGTGTAAATCATCACAGTTATGACATGCATGCCATGATAATCATGTTATAACTGGTCGATGATTCCCGCCATAGTCATGTTATGCCATACCAAGTCTGGTATCGATACCATTAATGAAACTATCAGGAGAGCTAAAATCGTAGGCGAATAGATAGATAGATAGATAGATAGATAGATAGATAGATAGATAGATAGATAGATAGATAGATAGATAGATAGATAGATAGATAGATAGATAGATAGATAGATAGATAGATAGATAGATAGATAGATAGATAGATAGATAGATACGCTCAAAGTCGCCGAAGTTCGCTAACAAATGTTTCGAACTTTATATCATATATATTCACACTGCAAATGCACACCACATCAATGGCAGAGCCAGAACTTTTTTACCATAGAGGAGGGAGCGGAGGACTCACGACAAGTTAGTTCTGCAGTACATTTGATGGCGCGAATGAAACACGGACGCGGACACTCAACGTCTGCGTTTTTTTCGCCCGTGTCTGAGCATTTGCGTCATCAAATCTACTTCAGCTGTGTAACAACTGTGGCGCCCGACAGCAGCCTTCCTAAGTGGGTTCCTTCATGGAGGAACGGAACTGCTGTGTTTTGAACATGTTTGTACATGGACCGTGCCCAACCCCGGCGGCGCCTCCTCGGCTGAGCTGGTTGGTCATGCATTTGAAACAATTTGATGCAGAGCGAAGCGAAACACGGACACGAGAAGGCACACGAGAAGGCACCACACAGCGCACACAGCGGCAGGCAGTTGTCGCCACTTTTACCTGGTTCCACCTGCGTGCGCGCTGTGCACGCTGATATGCGTGTGTGTGTTACTTATTCTCTCTTTTCTTCTTTCTTTCTCTATTCTTGTCCTCTTCCTCTTTCCCCTGTTTAGGGTAGCCAACCGGGTGCAACCTGGTTAACCTCTCTGCCTTTCCTTTGCCTTTCCATCTATCTCACCTTTCAAGAAATGCGCCTTCGCTCAATGACAAAAAGGAAGAAAGAGAGAGAGAGAGAAAGAGAGAGAGAAAGAAAGAACACGTTCCCCTCACTACAGACTTCTCTCGCAACCACGGTGTAAGCATAAGTGCTCGCAACGCATGACGAACATTAAATTTTAACAGACTCGCGAACATACTACATATACAACATCTTAGTGTGTCCGTCGCGGTGCTATAGCTGTAACTCATGCTCGGCTGCAGCTCGCGGTTCCAATCCCGGTTGCGGCGGTGGCGTTATAAGCTAGGGACAGTGCACTGCCCGATGTCACTGTTGGTCTAATTTTACAGAGCTCTCTACTACGACAAGTCACATAACGATATCGTGGTTTTGGGACGCAACACGTTAAATATTAACACTAACTTTCACGTACTCTATTAATACTATAGACGCAGGAACTTATTTCGCGACACGTCAAAGGGACATTAAAGCGAAACAATTAATTTGTTTAGACAGATAGAGTATACTTTGAAAACATCAGTGTTGTTAATTTCACCACCGTATAGGTTCACAAATAAGTCGGAAAAGATTAGATTTGTGGGGTTTAACGTCCCAAAACCACCATATGATTATGAGAGACGCCGTAGTGGAGGGCTCCGGAAATTTTTGATCACCTGGGGTTCTTTAACGTGCACCCAAATCTGAGTACACGGGCCTACAACATTTCCGCCTCCATCGGAAATGCAGCCGCCGCAGCCGGGATTTGAACCCGCGACCTGCGGGTCAGCAGCCGAGTACCTTAGCCACTAGACCACCGCGGCGGGGCATAAGTCGGAAAACCAGTGTCAGAAGTTTAACTTTTAAATTTACCGTCGAAATTCCTGATGGTGACGTCATGGAAGTGTGGCAGCTTGGGCTAGTTGGTATGGCATGACGATAATTAGAGCGCGAGAACAAAACAATGGCACAGAGACAAGAAGGACACGAATAGGACACGAGCGCTCGTGTCCTTCGCGTCCCTCTTGTCTCTGTGTAGTCGTTTTTTTCTCGCGCTATAACTATCATCGTGACGTCATGGGTTTTTACGTGTTTGTTTTTTAGTTTGACCGCGTTGGCTAATCGAAATTTCCTGAAACAATGCAAGTCTCTGGCTTCCTAAGACAATCTGCTTCATCTTTACTGATTAGAAGCTACGAACATAGCGAGCACCATGATGTGACTTTTTACGTTTTGAAATTTTCGGAGAAGATTTTGAAGCCGGAAAAGTACGGCACCTTGTGGACACTTACAAAGTGAAGAGATGCAGTGACACAACCTCTTTGAAGCAACGTTACGCAGAACAAAAACAATGCGTGTTTGGAACAGCTATTGGTGTTATATGATCAGATAGCAAAACATGTCCCATAAATGTGATGGTTAAGCGGGCTTGTTGCCTAGCGAAAATTTTTCTAACAGCGCAGGAACGTGACACGAAAGATGGATCACACAACGCAGACCCACCACACCACCCATCTGCAAGATTATCACTCCATCAAAAGCCCGTAGTCATTCACTTTGTCACGCTTATATCTTGCGTTCATGTTCCTCCACCGATTATTTCGCATTCGCGCGATAAACGTGAGACTGCGCGGGCGGCGCTGCGAAAAACGACGCCACCAGCGCTCTCATCGCCGCGCTGGCCGTAACTGGGTAGCCAAAGAGAGCCGTCTGCAAGTGAATGTGCATAGGCCCTCCTCTTTTGGCGGTGTTGAGGCGCGGTTTCTTGAAAACCAAGGACCTGGCAAACCTCTATCATCAATCCAACTTCGCCTCAGGAAAGTAGAAAGCTCATCAAAACGTACTACGGGTACAGTGCAAAATATGTTTCAGTTATTTCGGCGTGCTGCGACTCGCAATTTAAGTGCGAGCGAGCACTCCCACGTGCGTTCTGCAATGTCTAAAGACGTTAAATTTGGGCGTACACATGAGACGCCAGCGATGAAGTACAGATGCGGGTAACGTATATCACACGATCAGTTTTACGAAATTCGCCTCATCAGATGGCCCCGGCGATTATCGCCTTTGCGGTTGCACTCCCTATACATCTTTCACTGCCTCTGCGTTGAACTGTTTTATTACACATGCTAGAATGTTTTGTTGACGTTGTCTTCCGTTTGGGGATACATGCTTGCTCACTTTCTTGGTGTGCAACTATAGGCGAAACCGGGGCCTCCTAGGTAGCTTCGGCTATCGCGGAGACCAACGTCAAGGAAAAAAAATGCCGCCACATCCACGAAGTGAATGATGATGAGTGGGCGAAGCTCCGGAGGTAAACCTGGTAAACCATGAATCCTCCGTACATTTTGCCCACTCGATTTTATTGCAACGCTCCCCCTAGCGTACGTCGCCGCACTATATCGAACGATGACACGCGCCATATGTGGCATCATTCCTATTTTATAACACCTCGCATCTTTCATAATCAACTACACGTACCGCCGTCTAGTTTATAACATCTTGCATCTTTTGGATGGATGGATGGATGGATGGATGGATGGATGGATGGACGGACGGACGGACGGACGGACGGACGGACGGATGGATGGATGGATGGATGGATGGATGGACGGATGGACGGACGGACGGATGGACGGATGGATATGGCTGTACCCTTTAGATCGGGCGGTGGCTACATACAGGGGACGCACAGCCCACGCCTTAAGGAGCTTCGCTCCTAAAAAAAAAAAACCTTTATTATGGCCACGACGAACATTTTGCAATTTCCCTCTATGACGTAGCATTTCATAGTTAAAGCCAGTTAGAGCCTTTAATGCCTACGTGCGCGATGCTGTGTGGTAGCGACCACTGATCAGATTATCGGTGGTCGCGGCGTGTTCGAGGTTTATCGTGCGCATCAGCAGTCAGCATTTATCACAGTGCGTACCACGGTCGGGGATTCTGTTGAGCTTTATAATCAAAGTTACCACGGTTCTTTGTCAAAGCCACTCAAAACCCAATAAAAGGAAACTTACTTTATCATCCCACTTTCTCATGCGACCGGCTGTGAAAAACGTGAGTAATTCGCTTACCCAACACGTTCGCAATGGCCCCTATGCAGCGCTCTGGCCATTCTGCTTCGGGACAGCTGTAAGAATCGGTAAAAGCGAAGTCCTTTGAGCCCGAGGCAACGCGCAACGCAACAGAAGTGCCGACTGAGGTCTTCCTTCGTAGAACACGGAGCTGTTGCGTCTGCTCTTGTTTTCGCCGTCGTTCTGTCGAATGAACCAGCAGGCACCTTATGGCGGTTCGGTGACGCGTCCGACCAGCGGAGAGAATTTCGTAGCTCTTTTTTTTTTTGTTTTCAGCGCGCGTACAAGCGTATAGTATTTATTTAGCTGAGTCGCTGTTTCGCACGCGCTGTAGTTGCACCTGGTTGCGCAGCTAACTGTGCGAGGGAGCCGGGCTTTGCACTACCCAAAACTGCGCAGACAGGTGGCGCTACGTGTCTGCAAAGCTCCAGACTCTGGCTTCTCCCATTTCCCATTCCCTTTATGAATAATGAAGTTTATTCCTCCTCCTCTGATGTCTACAAAACTACCTGTTGGAAGACAGCATCTACTCTCGGTGTCCGCTTTCTGCGCTGTTCGCAAAACCATTCAACTTCTAGAATTCAAAGCGTCACCGAAGCATCTGAGAAATATGTTCCACAGACAATTAACGTAAATTGCAAAAAATTAATGATTCGAATTGAACTAATTATTGAATGATTCAATGGTCGGTTGCTTACGGATTGCGCTGTGAAATTGGTCAAACTGCTATAACTTGTCGCAGACATGAGATGAATCTGGTAAAGCTTAGCACCACGCGATAGAGGTAGCCACAGTCACAAATAACCGTTGCCGAAGCACCAGTTGATAATTGCGCGGTGTATGTGAGATCAAAGCAATCTGGGTCATTATTACATTTTACCTATATAGCCCGCATGGAACGTCGCAAGATAAACAGGTAACTGTAAAGTATAATATATACGTCAGTTCCTGTGGCATAAACTAGGTCAGAGCCAACACTAATCGTATACGCATACAAATTGTTTTCGACTTCCTTAGGACTTGCGCAAGTAGACCACACGCGTAATCATTTTTTCTATGCCCTTTTAGAGCAGCATGAATCATCAAATTTGTCTTGCAGCACTTTCATCACTGAAAGCATGACACCTGCGCGATCCTGGGGCGCTATTCTGGACATTGTCGAATTCCGCCATGTTGTCAGATTACGCCATTGATCAATGCTAATTGGCCAAGTGAGCCGCTACGACCTCTCCGATTGGCTTAAAATGCCCCCATTATGAAATTAGGCAATATGGCGGAATTATACATTTTCCAGAATAGCACCCCTGCTAGCTTTTTGTTTTCAAGCGCTTGTATAACCTGGTTATTGAGAACGACAATGCAGGACGGCTCTATATAACGTCTTCGTCACGATTGCCGCTGTAGTAAAGGCACAATTAAAAAGTCAACTGCAGAGCTCAGAGGTGCTGCAGTTTTATGTTAAAATACATGACAGGCGGGCGTACAGAAGAACCACATGCTCAGAACTATTCCTATAGATGCGCGGTCTTCTATCTGAAGTTCGTTCTATACCAATATCACCACGGCTGCGCACATATTTGGGCCTTAGGAGCCGCATTTCGATTCACTGCGGTATGTGATCAGTATGAGAACTGATACTGAAAAAGAAACCACAAAAGAGTTTCAGTTACCACCGCCGCCCTTCTCTGTTCAAATGGTGACGAGTAATAAATTGCAGTGAATGCGCACTTGTCCCTGCTCATTTTTACCAAGTGCACGAAATATTACCTGTGGTTAACAAAGACGGGAAAACAAAAAAAAAATCATGAGACGAAAAGTTGCCCGATTACTATTAGGCAGGAAAAAAACTTAGCCGAGAAAGGGTAACATTCATACGTCAGTGATGTGTAAGCATTTTATCTAAGAATTCCTAACAGTTCTGATCACACTGAAATTCACGACTTCTCAATTGTGAAATTCATGGTGCAGCGAAATAGAACCCCTTCATTATAACTTTTACTCTGTTGACGGCGAAAAAACGACACGAGGTGTGCCCTCCGCCTTTCACTTTTTCTTTCTTTCTTTTATAGACGTAATGCCGCTTTACCCATCCAACTCCCCCTAAAAAAGTTATGCCTAAAACGTAAGCCGCGAACGCGCTGCCCTACTCTCTGATTTTACCCTCCTCTTTCGGTACGAAGGCGTGCGTCTCCAACGGCTGCCCCCTTCGAACACAGCAATGCTCTCACAGTTGCCTCCGAACAGCCGTGATGTCACGTGACAGAGCGGTACGGTTATGTCACGTGACTGAGCGGTACGGAGGCGAGCGGTCTCACGCGGCGGCCGGTCGCAACGCAAGGCAGGAAGCATGGCCTCCGACTGGCAGGAGGCTCCCAATTGAAAAGAGAGCGACGTTCCAGGCATAGTGTGGCGTCGGTGGTATAGTGGTTAGCATAGCTGCCTTCCTTTTCCAGGCATAGTTTTTCTAGGAGGCGTTGACCCATCCAATATATATGCGGCACGTGCTAGCTTATCTCAATGTCATCCACCCCCTTCCTTTTCGGCCCATGCCTTGATATCCTCCTCTTTTGTTGTCGGGGGGGGGGGGGGGGAGAGCGTACGAAACACGTAAACATGCACGTGCCGAAGCAGGCAGTTGCTACCTAAAAAAAAAACATGAACGGTTGTCGAAACGTTGGGTGCAACGACACAGTGAGCGAAAAATAGCCTGTGCGTCTGTGAGTGAAAAATCAAGTTACCGAGATTGCCACGGTAGGCCGCTACTTGTCCACGCGTGCGCGCGCTATCACACTGACAAAGCCACAAATTCAAAGAAAAAATAAGTGCTCAAGGTCACGAGGCGCGGTAGTTTCTCTGGCCCTGCCACCCCTCCCTGCTTGGCTTCGAGCGCTTTCGTCGGGACGAGAGAAGAGATAATGCAATTGCAGCATGCGACAAACCTTTGTAACTCCACTCGCACTGGACGAATTCTTAAATTTTTTGCGGCGTTGAATTCGTGAGTCAATAAGCTCTTCTAGTAAATTCATTCCATGGTTACTTGAAAAAGTGTTTTAGGGTCCATTTAATGCATTTTGTTTGACAGGTGCCACGATGAGAACGAGCCCATTCGGCGATAATAGCGCGCTCTGGTCCAATCTACTGTGTGCGTGTTGGTATGCATGCGTGTGTATGTAACAAAACATATTAATAAGTATGCACTTGGCGGTTGAAGGGTGCCCTAGGGGCCGGATTTCGCTATCGTGTTCAACTCTTAAAAGGCGAAGCTTAAGGGTCCTCCAATTTTTTTGTCTTCTAATAAAAGCGTCACTTCCGCCGCAAAGGCGGCGTAATGAATCCGACAGCGAGAAACTGAAATGCCACACGAACGACAAGCAGTTAGAAACTTGCAGGCGCATAAAGGCAACTCGAAAAGAGCGCACAGGACAAGCGCGAATAACAAATGTCAAAACACCCTAATCAATGGATTTTTTTTTTCAGTAACGAAAGGAGGGTGGGGGGCTTGCACACCCCCTCCACATGACTTCGAGCCTGACACATACATGTACATGTGCTACTAAAACAGTGAACTCAATTACCAGACAGATTGGTGCAATGATCAAGCGCTCAAAAGCAACCAACCCTTGGCCCCATGTATAACAACTCCATCCTCACTTTTCACATTGCACCACAATTTTTACATACAGCTATTAGAAACAGCTTACAAGCATAATGAACAGCTTTTTCTCTGTGACTGCCTCGACATGCATTGACTTTGTTGCTCAGGAATTCGTAAATTTGTATAAACAGCTACAGGATATATTTTGTTTTAATTATGCAACAACCTATACCCAGAAGAAAGGATGGGTAGTACTTCTGTACTTGTGGTTTAAACATCTTGCAAAGGCTATATGCCAACTGCAAAAAAAAAAAAAAAAGCCATGAAAAGTGTGAGGCCCAGGTTATAGTGATATGGCGACCACATGGTCAACAATGCAGAATTGCAGCTACATAAATCTACGACATGTACCAAAAAGGTGGTAGACAAAACTGTTTTCAAAATGCAAGGGCACTTTTGGCTGAAAAAATTGGGGACCCTCACACCCTTTAACAGTTGAACGAGAGAGATATCCAGTCCCTAGTGTGTACTTTAACCACTTAGTGCATAGTTTTTATTGTACAAATGATGTTACTCGAGAAGTTTAAATTGTGGCTTACTACAATGTAATCAAAGTTGAAAGTGGCTTGTGCCAGAGAAGTTTTCGCATATGGCTGCATTGTGTGCAATGGGCAGCATACTATTGACCACGCGCAATGATGCGTGTGAAATGCTTTCGAACTTGCTATGATTTTAAAAAAGAAAAATGCCACAATGTGTAAACGTTGTGTTCTGCTGAACTCTTAAAGGAAAACACGAGGCATTCCTCCTCACCTTTTCATTTTTCACTCCACGCATCGCTTGGTTACAGCATGGCACGTCAGCACAGAAATGTGCGTTCAAGAACTTTGCTCTAAACTGTTTGAAATCTGCCTTTTACATGTTACCAAAGAACATCTATATCAGTGTGCCTCGATTAGGGTAGCCATTCTTAAAAAAGAATGATGCTGCCAGAATACTATTTTTTTTTCTGCCTCGCGTCTCTCAGCGGAGCTATAGCAGAGCCACTTTAGAGCGGTGAGACGCCAGCAAGGCGCCGTGCAAAGGCATTGTGCTGTGTGATCAAATATGACAGCTGCGCCGCAGTTAACACCGCAGATGTCCTCACCCTAAAGTGGAGAAAACGTGCATCAAAGCACCCTAATCTATATGTTACTGTGCTGCCCTCTGCCGGTCGGGTAGGGCTCTGGTATGGTGGCGGACAACCGGCCAGAGCAAAAGCCCAAAGCCCCCCCCCCCTCTTCTAGATCAGGAGGCGCTTCGCAACTTTTTTGCTAGGACTTGGGCGCATGCACCGTCGCATTGTGAAAAGGGCAGGTTGCCACTATGCACAATGCAAGCTAACACGAGCTGATATTGGCAACTAAGGCTCTTGTAGTAATCGTAGCATGTTAAGTGTTTGCTTTCATATATGGCAGCCTGCTGCACACTGTAGTTACAGATGCCAATGACATGGCTAAAGTGTTTAATGCAGACTTTGTTCAAAAAATAAGCCAGTCCATTGCCCATGAAGACACAAATATTTGCTTTCCATCTCTTTTTATTGTACTGTGTAAAACAAAAATAGCATCTCACTTCCAACATTCCTGCCAGAGAAAGAACAGAAAAGAAAAGACACAAAAAAGGCTAACCTCTTTTAAAATGTGCGCACAGTGTGTGCGCACACAGCGGCATGTGCAGAGCTGGGAAGCCCTATTGTGCAGTTCAGTTGCAGTCCTTGCGTGGCAACCGTATACAAAAAAAGAAGGTATTACAGATGGCTACAAACACAAAATAACATGCCAGAAGGCTCAACAATCAAGTTCCAGCCAACCCATCCCTCGGTTAAAAGGAAGTCACAGAAAAATGAAACACACGACTACTTGCACAGCATCTTCCATCTACATGCATGATATCTCACAGGTTCTGCATCAGTTCGGATGTCAAGTTTTATGAGTCAGTGACAAAAGCAGCACAAAGTGTGGCCACCAGCTTTGGTGAAGGATGGATTGACTAAAAACGCAGCACTGTCAGGACTCAATTACGATAGCAAATCATGGCACTCAGGACAGCACTGGTAAAGCACACATGAGGAAAAAAAATAGTGCAAAACGACAGCAACTTTTCGCATTTCTGACTCTCGCAGCTCCTATGATCATCACTCGATAGAACCTGGTTAACAAATACTGAAGACATGCACCTCCCAAAAAAGAAAATCAGCTTATCACCTTCGAGCTGCCACTCAGCCTTTCTGAAAACTTGTATAGTAGAGTCGCTGAGATACTAGTACACTTCATGGATTGTTTTCACAACTTCATTCCTAATGTTGAAGAATCTCAGCTGGCCCAACCGAAGAGACTTGATTAGGTAGCAATCATATCATCCTTTTAAGGTAAAAAAAAAAAAAACAACACGACCTAGCATGTCTCTTCATGGAGTTGAGCTGGTAAACAGTGTAGTCTGCTCTTAACATATTATGTCCTCACACCACAAAAAAAAAAAAAAGAACTACAGGTGTTGCTCCGTGTCACCTGAATCTATGTCAACATCTTAGGAATCAAAGCATTTGAGGCCCACCACTGTATATGGTATCTGCTGCTCTGCATAATAATGCTTACTTAAATGAAAAAAGATATGACATGAAAATGTTCAATCACTAAAATATTCAAAGCACTGCAAAGTAATTTTCGACAAAGCTTGAGTGATACAAAAGCTTTGTGACAATGAGATTCAAGTTCTTTAGTGGCAACCACAAAGAAAGCATTTCCAGTGCTGCTTGTGTAGCATAATACGAGCATTGATTGATTAATATGTGAGGTTTAACGCTCCGAAACCACCATATGACTTAGAGAGACGCTGTAGTGGAGGGCTCCGGAAATTTCGACCACCTGGGGTTCTTTAACGTGCACTAAAATCTGAGCACATGGGCCTACAGCATTTCCGCCTCCATCGCGATAGAAGCATTGGTACGTCCATTTCATGGTGTGAAAAAAGTGCTGCTTTCGAACCGTAACATGTGCTATGGAGCATTTGTTTTTTTCACCGGTAACAGCACGTAACACATTTTAGCAGAAATTACAGCATGTTGACTCTACTACATAAAATGGAAGCACCAAGTCTGGGAAACACAACGATGAAAAAATGTTGGAAACAGGTTCAGTGCAACTGCTACTCACATTTACCAACAATAAATGTAAGCAAAGCATGTGTGCTCCATGAAGTGGATCCAAGTAACAAAGTAAACGCTGACAACAAAGTCACTTTAGTATTTCATGCAGCTGCTAGAACTGCAAGACTTTTAGCTTTCCCTTGCACTGGTGTCATGCTAGGCTTAATCCTTGTGCAGCATACAATAAAACCATTCATTGAAAACTGAATTGTACCACTGGTGTATATTAAGATGACTATCACTGACACAATTAGTAATTCACAATTGAGGGTAATTTTCAAGTAAACTTAAAGAAAAAGACGATTTCTTCTTTCTTTGAAAAACTTGAAAAAATGAAAAGCTTTTTCAGTATTGTTGCCTCAGAGCCAGGCTTCCCACAAACAATAGATGATTGGAATAAACTAACCGAAGCATTTCCTCAACGCCCTTGACCATTTGTGTAAATACTATTTTTCCATGACTTCCTTAGAATTGTATTATCACCTTGCTGTTCAATTGTTACTTTTCTTTTAAAGTCATAACCCCTCGGTCTTATATGTAAAGAAATTGTGTAAAAAACGCTTTGCAACCTTGTTTCATTCTGTTATTTAGTGTGTTTCATGTATGCTCACCCTGCTTGGACTTTTTGTCCGCAGTATTCTACAAATACAAATAAATAACAAATAAAATATTTGGGTGTACATTTGCAATGCAATTTAAACAAAGCTTAGGAATGAAATGCTGAAACTCTCCAAACATGATGGCATGTGCGAAAGCAGCTACTGTCTTTACTGTGAGAGAGGATGCTGTAGGCTCATCTACACCTTCACATTTTTCTTTTTTGCAACACTCGAGCGGGTCGCGGTGTTTGGCTCAGCAGAGAAGCAATGTAAAAAGATTAGATGGTGTTGTCGCCATACAACTATGGTGAGGGAGGCTGCTGCGCAAGCCTTCCCACATGTGCAGTGGCGATTCAGTGTACTACCTACCAAGCTGACATTCTCGTAACACACTGAATTTTGTTACAGCGTGATCGTTAGATGGTGCTCTGGTATCACTCTATTTGCAGCATGAAGCTGAACTATTTAGCTCCTAATAATAATTAGCATTACATATTTCTATCTCTCGTACGAATATTGCCAGAAATGGGGAATAGTACTCATCAATGAAACACATAGTGACTTTGCTAGGCTAGTTTAAAACAAATGGCATTTGTAAGCTCTTTCTAGGCCTTGCAGTTTCGCCTTCATTAATTCGTTGCCTTAGAGAGGTAAAATTACTTCAGTCTTTTATGGTAACAGAAAAGCAGCACATGAAACTAGATGTAGTGAATTGCCAAATAACGTGCAAAGGTTTCAAACAACATAGCGGAGGAGAATTCCATGCAATTTGTGGAGTGCAAAGTTTAACTGGATCTGAAAATGCACTTAACCTGCTGAACACTTAGCAATGAAGATTGATGACGTGCATTTCCAGCAAACAATGGTGCTCTTAGACACTCTAGCTCCTTCCATAAAGTACTGCAATCCTTTTACTTTAGGAACAGGACCTAATGGATAATATATCTTGTCAGAAATGGCTCAATTTTAATTTGACAGGTCATCTGGATTTAAGATCTATTTCACACAAACAAATATTCTATTACGTAAAATGTAAAAAAAAAAGCTATTCTGCTACATCAGGTTCAAATAACCATAGTTTAAGTGTTTACTGGCTGCGCACAATTTTACTGCCCTCTCCCACATCAGTTACGGCTATTATTATTTAACGAGTCCAAATTATGAGCTTGTTGGCTCTCAGCAGCTACATTTCTTTTAACAGGCAAATAAAAAACTTGAGTGGCCAGCAGCCAATGGTGTCTTTGTTGCAGATTTATGCTATGATTCAGAACATACGCAAAGAGCAACTCAGATATGCTGCAGAAACTACATTTTGATAATCTGCATAATGTCCAAGCTGTATTACAACTTCTGGCTGCCTTCCTCTGCTACTCTCTTCAGCACACCTCAGAAACAACAAAACAAGGTGAGGGGGCTAGTCAAGCATCTAAAGATTAATACTTCTACGCAAAAGAAATCTGAATTCCCAAACACGCAAAATTCAAAACTCAGCATCACTCTGACCACCTTCGACACATCATTCGATCTCACAGCAGGAAAAAAAATGTGAAATGTAAAAAACAACTTTCTAGGACCAACTGTCCTCAACAAGCAGGAAGTTACGCGAGGGAAGGGGCAATCGAAACAGGGGAATCGGGTATCCTGCAAGTAAAAAAAGCATAAAGAAAAAAACGACCGAACAAACGACGAACAGCAAACGTCAACAGCAACGCTGTCATATATAATATATATATATATATAGTATTTATAATATTTATATATTTATATGTATACATATATATAGATTTGTATAGCATCTGTATAAAAAGATCTCCACTCTTCATAGCTTTTTTTTTCCTCGTAATCCTTTGTTATATTCATCCACTTCTCTGCAAATCTCTACTGTACACATGTGAAGCAAGCTCAAACTCTTTTTTACACTCTACGTGTTGAAAGCAATTGGGAATGAGACAAGGAGGAAGGGGGGGGGGGTTGCGAAGTCTTCACTAATGTCTCGGGAAGCGGCAATCTAGAGTTTTTTTTTTTTTCTACAACAAAATTCAACAAAAGCTGAAGTGGAGTAGCTTGCTACCATGACAAAGATGAAAGAAAAAAAAAAGCATCAATAGATGGAATAAATTAAAAAAATACCAAGCAATGCTAGCACTTTACGACACTTCATCTCTCTACTACTCCACAGCCTTCCTTAACAAAAAATAAATAGAAAAACAATGAAGTGTTCCTCGCAGAACACTCAGAAAAATTCCTGTTCAGACAGAGTACTGCAATAATGTGTGATGGCCTGTTATATGTGCTCATAAGCCATCATAAAAAGTTACTGTACATTATTCCAACTTCAAAAAGATATCCTACTTGTTCTTGCATATACGTACTGATTTGTAGAAAAAAAAAGATCTTCAATCCATCCGTTATTACCAAAAAGATACAACAGAGATAAAACATCCAGGTGCTTACAGTTAGTTCTTGCTCTGTGCCACTAATGCACCAAATTGCAATTTCGGTCACTGACTGATAATAAAATCAAAGGTCGTTGCTTGCATTTACACATTGCAGAGCATCGAGAAAAATGCTTTAAACACATTTCTGCACAGTTGATCTCATAAAAGTACGATTTTTGCTTCCAAAATATTATTTTCTTACACATTCATTAAAATAACTTTGCAATCACCATAATGTAAAATAATCACATTTATCACAAATATTCTGCGATGGAACTTTGTGACACAGTACCTTAGTTCATTTTGCCCTATCTTGCTGTCACAGTGAGCCTCTGCCTACGCTTAATTAAAGCTGCGCAACTCTGCGCACGTGGCAGCTACAAAGGGTTGGCAATAAATCAATCAGCACCCACGCATTCTAATGCAACTTCACCAGCCTCAAAGCACCGTAGTTCCTCTCCCAAGACATTAACAAATACTCCTCAAGGCAAACAGTACAGTCGCCAAGGGTTACACCGGTAGGAGAAAAACAATGAATGGCTCGGAGCTAAACATGTAAAAATGAAAAGCAGTGAAATGTGCAGGAAATGAAACTGCACCGGTATTGTGCGTGAACCATCACACTTGGCATGAGCTCCAAAATGCCACAAGCAGAGGCTAAAGAGCATGCATTCCAAGAGGACAGTGGCACCAATCCTGACATCGCACGCAAATGCTGCAGCGAGAACAGCAAGAGTTTCAACTTTCGGTTATCACGTCTCAATTTCAATTTTCTTGCTGCCCTTATGGAGCTTCATGTCTTTACTCTTGATACTACTACTACTACTACTATATTTCTGTCGAGTTGGTGCCGTTGAACACACTTCCACGTACTGGCCTCCTCGCAATGCAGCTACAATATGAGGTTATTCAAGCTACAGGCAGCATGAGGAAGTTACGGAATTTTTTGCAGTTCTAGCATGACAGCTTTTTGTAGCTAGCATGACAGCCAGAGGAGATAGGCCTTCCCTCGAATCACAACCGTTCTTCTGACATTGGTCAGTCTGTTGCAAGCATTAAGTATGTCAAGGGTGAAGCTGGTAGACCAAGTACGAACGTGGCTTAAGCCTCAGTCGAGCAATGAAAGAGTTTGCAGAACTAGTCGAAAACGTGCCAAAATCGGTGCCACCGTACAACTCCAAACATGCCTTAGCTTGTGCTTGGGCATTCTAGCTCACATTGAGTAGACATAAGTTGATGATAGTAGCAACAACAAGTGGTGGTGCGATGGTCAAGGTAGAACGGTGCCAGTCTGTCGGTCCAGTTCCATCATAGCTTCCTGAATGGCATTTTCCAGGTTGCCATTCAGCTTGCGACCCCTGGGCAGAAGGTGGCGAAAATGCTGTTTTTATTGTAAATCGACAATCACGAGAAAAGAAGAAAGACCAGAAGGTTAGTGAGTGAGTACTACAACCCTAATGGCAAAATGCGATTGGAGAGGATATTTAAATTTTTTTGTGTGCGTGTCTTTTCATAATTAAAAGAAGGCAAGACGTAATCATAATCTACTTTTGAGCCACTCGTTCAGTTTCTATAAAGCCTCTTTGTAGCAACAATATATAAAGTGATCTTTAGAGCATTTTTGGAGAAACAAAATGTTGCCTTTAGAAGACAAAAAAGCAGCAGGCTACGACAAATAGAAACACCATTTTTTATTATGAAATCACAAGTTAAAAGCAGCATAACGAAAAAAAGGCTTGCTTTCAGAAAATAAAAGAAGAATAAATTGTGTATATAAGCTAACCCATGCATAGTGCAAGTGGGTGCTGCTGTTTCATTAAAAGCAATGTGTTAACAGAGCAAACAATGACGAACACCATATTAGCATTTGGTGCGCCTGTCACAAATATAATTTGAAAGGCACTGCAGATGCTATCGTGAACCTGCGAACCTGGCATCCTTGAAAATGAGAAGATTCGTAAAACGGAAGATAGTTGAGGTGGTGAAAAAATAAAACTGGCATACATTCTTGTTTGTCATTTCTCAGGGCCACAAAAACGTCATGCACTGTTCTGAATGATTGGCAGCAATTTTTAGATGTCAGCACTCCTAGCAGTACTTGTAATATTATGACACAAGCGTGCATGAGTAATTGAGAAGCAAAATATGCTGCATTCTTTTTTCACAAAAAACCGGTGCACTGAGGCAATAGTGGCTTCAAGAACATTCTACATACAATAAAACAAAACCAGAAAAATTTTATTGTGGTCCCTTTTTTTCTTTTGCAATGCAGTTAGTGTTAGGGTCTGCACATTTAGATTGAATTGGATGATGATGCCTGAACTGCACATGGTCAACATGGTTGGCATTTCTTGCTAAAATTACTACAAGTGAGAAAATTCTGAGGCTATTAGGTTATTTTGGCACAGCTACGTGCAAAAATAAGAAATTGTATCAAATTGGTGCAACCGGTGCTGCTGTTGCACCCTTGCATGTTTTATAGCCTTATGAAGGACAAGGTTAAGCAAATTTATATATATATTTTTGCATACATGACTTGATTAACAAAAATGTTGCATGTGTATAATTGCTAAATTTTTACTTGCAACTTGAATTATGATTTTTAAGCTCTCAGTACAAAAAAAGCAAATATTACAAATACTGTAACAAGTGAAGTGAACATCTTATTCACAGAAAACCCAAGTTATCGCATTCCAACATACTTGTGTAAGTCGGCTAGCATTAAATCCATATAGGCAGCCTGTTAAGCTTTCTGGCTATAGACAATCTTCTACATGAAGAAAAGCCTGTCCTCCAAAAGCATTTTCACGTCGGGACAGCCTTAAAGAAAGTGAAAAGTTTCTGCAACAAGCACCGTGAAATAACATTTCCTTTTCGTCTACACTTTGATCTTCTTGTGAAAGCTAGAGAATAATTCAAAAAGTGTTCATTGGCCTCTCTCTCTATGATAAATGCATTTTAAGCCATTTTACGCTTTTCGACTTCTTAAGGTAAATGCACGTTTCTCAAACTGCTGCAGAAATTTAAAGGGACACTAAAGGCAAATAGTAAGTCCATTCGGTTTGTTTAAATAGTGGTCCAGAAACTTTGTGGTGCTAGTTTTGTGTCAAGAAAGTGCTTATTTTGAATTAAAGTCACATTTTAATGGTCTGCATCCCGCTAGCGCCCTTCAATTTCCCCGTGTGGCAGAGAACTCTTGGATGTCACTGTTTTCGTTCCCAAGGTTACCCGCCTTTACTACGTGGCTGCCGACACCATAGCAGCAAAGCAAAACTAGCAGAAGCCACAGCAGCAACAATCACTATTGAACAATTCCCTGCAATCTCATCGGCATGATTCTGATTTCTTGGTTAAACTGGACCCTGCTTAACAGCACCATCTATCTAGCCTTAGCAGCCAAAAACTGAACTTTTGAACCACTTGCCCCACTCCTAATAGTAATGCTAGGCGGTTCTTTTTTCTATAAGTCAAATAAAAATGGACAAGCAGCATTTTATTACATCTCTTGATCCATGGAAAGTTCTTTTTTTATTGCAGTGGGTCTGATTAACAATACTAGTGATTAATTGTAGGCGGACGAGGACATCGCATGATGCTCCGCGGACGACGGTTCCTAGAGGCCTAGCCCGGGCCAGTGATTCTTCGTTGGATTGTAATAAAGTTTAGTACATCCCTACCACTCTCACATAATCATGATCATTTCGCCAATGTCTCCCTCGTGGCGCACGTCGCATGATGCATCTAGCTCAACTTTTTTGCAAGTAAGGCACTGCTATTGATAATATTGCCATTTCGAATGTTGTCATACATTCAGCTTTCACTCTGACATAAATTGTTATTTGCTTTTACGTTTCCTTTCTTTAATCAGTATGAATAACTTCCATGTGCTCATGTCTGAAGTTTAGTGTGTATATAACATGGACATATGTGCAAGCAGTTAATACTGTTTAGGAAACCACATTATTTGGTGATCAGTGGCTGACTGAAGAAGTTTGGATTAAGAAAACATAGTAGGGTATACCACGTACACACACCTGCGGTGCTTCTTGCGAGCTCTGTGGTGTGCCTCAAGACCCTCAGACAAGGTCTTCAGTTGGTCTGGCTCCACTTGGGTGAAACTGTGATCACCAAACCACTGCACCCAGAGCTGTCCACATGTACATGTTAGAGAGAGAGATAACATATTGCAGGTTGAGGATTACTGACCAGATGATAGTATGCTGCAGCATATTTAAGACTGCTTTGGTTGGCTTTATTTAAAACAAGAAAAGCACAAACAAATAAAAAAAATGTTGCTTCCTTTCTTCCTGAAATCTATGCATAATGTTATGCCAGCTTAACCAGTTAGTGTGCACAAACAAGCTTAGCAACAAACTACGCGAGACACAACTTAAAAGCACTTCACAACAAAAAAAATCAAGGTAGTATGCTGAAGACATTCTTTAACAGCAACTGAAAAACTGTCCATTTCACCCTTATTGTGAACAAAGCTCTCATGTATTTGAGCTGAAATGTCCTTTTATTTCCAAATTTCTACAGCTGCTGCACAATTTTAAGCTACATGCTTTCATTGTTCCCTCCTGATCGGCACATTTCCAACAAACCTTCTATCCGATTTCAAGCAGTGAAACTAAGCAGCCCTTTGAACAATAGATACAGACAGCCCAAATTCAACTTAAATTGTTCTCTGAGGAGCTTTGCACGCAAGTATTCATATTTTTGCAAACCTCTGTGTCGTTAGAAGCCCTTAATGTAAATGTTTATTGTATATTACATTCAAATGATATAAATGAAAGTATGATGCAGAGAAGTACAGAAGGCAGCAATTTTTCTATTATTGCTTCAAAGCCTTTCCAGAGCTCTTCAAAAGAAAGAGACAGACAACACAGAAAATCAAAATGTAAGGTTCCAACCTTGCCGTCCTCAGAGATGATATGGTGGCCCCGCACTTGGTCTGGTCGCACCAACTTGCCTGGCCATGAGGGAAAGCCTTTGCTCTGACCCCACACCAGGTCCCCAATGTCAAATGTGCGTGGTTGTGGAGGCAGTGGGGGAGATTCTCGCTCATCCTCTGCTTTCAATGAGAAACCACGCAGAACTTCAAGTGACAAGCATCAAGCGAAGGTGCAGTAAAGATGCATGCAAGAATCCACGAAATTTTCTTAACAGTCTGGAAAAATTCTAAAAAAGTACACATTGTTTCTTTTTTGCAATTTATCACTGTAGACATTTGGTGGAAGACCCCTATTCCAACCTCTTTGACTTTCCACATTTTTGCACTATTTATACATCTGACGGTACATCTGGCGGTGTGGATTGTGACCATGAAGAATTATAATTCTTCATGGTCCACGCTGTTTACAGAGATGGAAAGACTTGACCACATTACTACTACAACAAAAGAAAAATCTTCAGCAACCTCTAGGCAAAACGCTTTGAAAAAAGGCAAAACTGGCAAATACATCTCCTGTCAAGCCAGACAAGAGGAATTTTTTTTCCCTTAAAATAGGCATAACAAAAGTGCACATATTGGCATCACCATTTGTAAACTTACCAGCCGAGTCATCTCTAAACTCATCCTGGGTAAGGTAAAGCAGTTCCCGCCTTCTACGCTTGGGGTCCTTCTTGGCCTTCTGCTTCATAACACTACTGATATCATCACCCTCTAACGATTCTTCACAGGTCACGTTTGTCCGTTGTAACTCATGACTCGAATCTACACCTGAATCCCCACTACTGCTTGTCCCTCCCAGGGAAGGCTGTCCTTCTTCTACCAGAGTCTCCTCACCGGCACACTCATTCTGCCGCGGCTGCACATGGCTCGAGTCCACCGAAGAGGCACAGCCAGGGTCGTCACTTGTTCCTGTGCTGGACGATATGTGGCCTTCTTGTTCAGTTCCACAAGCTGTCCACTCAAAGCGTACCCGACTCACTTCGTGCATCGATCCTGTGTGGATGGGAACGGTGGATGAAACTGACGGGCTGCCTTCACCTGCTTCGACGGGGATGCTTTGCACCCCGACACTGTGCACATGTGTAAAGTCATTTTCAGAAGACACCGGAACATCCTCACACTCGTACACCGGAACAGCATTCATGTGCGCTGGAAAGTCTTCAGTGCCGGGCCTTGGCAAATGCTCATCGGTCTCTTCTTCGCTGGTTGATTGGTTGGACTCGGTTTCTGTTGTTGCTGTTGTAAAAGCCAATTCGTCATTGAGGAACCCTGTCTTGCACTCCTCGACCGGCAGCTCTCTTTCATCCTCGAAACACATTGCTGGAGCACAAAGCTCTACACCTGAGCTGTCATCCGGATTTGCTGTCCCACCATGCTGCATAACTACTGATTCTAGCAAAGGTTCTATAGGTGCCACAGGTGTAACAAGCTTGTGCTGGTCGGAAACCATTTGTTGTGGCGACGGTAGCGGAGGAGATGGCTGCGGTGTTAACTGTGAATCAACTTGTGGATGCAACTGGGGTTGCAACTTTCGCTGTGTCTGTGGCCGTGGCTGCAAAGGGCGCTGAAGCTGAAGTTGAAGCTGTGGGTGAGGCTGAAGCTGAGGTTGTGGCTGCAGTTGAGGCTTTGGTTGTAGTTGAGGCTGTGGCTGCAATTGAGGCTGTGGCTGCAGTTGAGGCTGTGGCTGTAGCTGAGGCTGTGGCTGCAGCTGAGGCTGTGGCTGCAATTGAGGCTGTGGATGCAGCTGCTGCTGCGTTTGTTGTATGGTTGGGCAGGACTCCTGCAGCACAGTGATGGATTGCGGCTGTGCAGTGACAACATTGTGCATAGGCATGCCCAGCAGACCCAGGGATGGCATCATGCCCATGACCAGCTGTGGGTGGTTCACAGAAGGCAGGGTTCCATAGTTAAGCAGGGAACCCGACTGGACCATGGGAGTTTGCCCAGCTGGGAATACTGTCACTGTAGGCAGACCTGCCTGTTGCAGACTTGAAACCGTCAAGCTCAGCATATTCACTGGCCCCCGGCCCACCTCTGCCACTCCACACTTGGCCTTGGAAGTACAATCATCCTGAAAAAAAATACACATGCGATCGCTAGTCAGCGTGTGAGTTAGTCGCAATTTCAGCATCAATGGAAGCAAGGTAACACGCAAACAGCAATTGTCCTAAATTTTCAAGAAAAAGGAAAGCACTAAATATAAACAATCATGGTAATACATACACAAGTATCTGGATGTCACTTTAGGTAACATAAAATAAGAATACTGCTATTTAATACATCCTCTTCAAGAACAACAAGGGCACTTACACATCTATAAATAGGTGCTATGTCCTCACAAGATCAAAAATGAATCACATAGACTGTGTTGCAGCAGTGTAAAATGTTCCTATAAAACTCATACTCAAAGTTGCTTGTAGGTTTGTGAATTTTCACAGCATTTCCCTAAATGTAACTTAAACTTTCTCTGGCATGTACAAACTAGAATACTGTTCCTTATCATGTTAGTTAAACCACATATATTTGTAGCCAGTGCTTCACTGATGCAGGGTATCACATCCACTGATGCAGGCTATCACAATGTGCTATTCCAGCTATACAAAAAAGCTCACTAAGTATGCTTTATTGAAAAACTATTTTCATAATGTGCTATTCCAGCTATACAAAAAAGCTCACTAAGTATGCTTTATTGAAAAACTATTTTCATATTTCAAACTATTATAAAACAAGGGCCAAACACCACAACATGTCTGGATTAGGGTGTACAAAATATAAAAGCATGTGTATTTGGCCAATTTCTGCCGATGAAACTAATAATTTGTTTCATGAATCAGGTGCTCCTGTACTTCTTAATAACAATGAATAGTGAGAAAAATTGGAGATATACACAGGTTAAGGCACATCCAAACTGCTCACACACATGATGAAATTAGTCAGGACGAAGCACACAATAGATGTTTACATACTAATAACTCAGTTTGCACCACATGAACTAACCTTTACTTCAAAAATGTCTTAACATCTTTATGAAAAAACAAGAGCATAGTGCCAGTTGTTATTTTTTCAAAGAACATTCCTACAGATAAAGTGCAAAGATTATATAAAGGGCCAGTGCTGAGCCTAACTCCATGACCAAATTTCTTGCAACAAAACAGTTACTCTGGCAATAAAAACTACAGTCCCTTAGAAATGTAGCTGCATTGCCATCTTTGTGATGAATAACTCATTGTGACAAGATAAATTTTTCTCATAAGACTGAATAGCCTGGTGTACAAAAATTTACTGAAGTTAGATCTCAGCTATTCTGGCACTTTGAAACATGAACACAAAGTATCCTTCTCAATAACTAGGTAGACGTAAAAAAAAGCCTCCCTCATCTTCCCACGTGGAAAACTCGAGTAAATGTGGCGCAGAGTGATGTGGGTATTGGGTCAATGTTGCCTAATTGGGTATGGTTTGAGAAAGCTTAACTGTTATTTCGTCTTTATTATTATTATTATTATTTATTAAATGAAGGAGAAGCATTGCCTTCAACGAGTGGTGGGACGCTGATGTTGGGTTGTGCCCCGCTTCTGGTTGAAGGTAATGTTGCTTCCATTGCATCTACTCGAGTCAAGCAAAGCGCCAAGTCAAGCAAAAGCCAAGTAAAGTGTCCTTGACTGAATCCCAAATGCCTAATCCAGTGCCTACATATATGGAGTGGCCAGTGAACAGTTGTGAAGTGCGACCACTCGATTTATAACTAACAGACGCTGTCTGCGTTAGCCTTGCGATGCGAGAGAGAGAGGGGGGGGGGCGAGCGACAGTTGGCATAAGACACGAACATGTGGCACAAGACGGGAGACGCGAGAATGCACAGCCGGGAATCGACGGCACCACCGCCGCTGGATTTGCGACTTCGTGAGACAACAAAATGCTCTGCATTTAAAAAACTGAAACCATGCATAACGTTATAACTAAAGATACATGTAATCATAAGTAGTGTAAGCCCATTTTCCTGTTATCCAACTCTGTCAAATAAATTCTCATGATAATTATTGTAGCAACCTTGGTGTAATGAATGCATGGTTGTAGTTTTCAAATTTATTAGCATCAGTAGAAACCCAGACGCTTTAAACTCTGATTCTCTGCCACCAATAGGTGCCACTTCTAAATTTAAAAGCCCTTATTCTATTTAGCAAGCAATTCATGGTGCTGTGTTATGTGCCAGCCTATCACAGAGCTCTGTGTTTGGGACACTGCAAGCTTGATTCTCTGCAAAATTAACAATTACCACCTCTCAGATTCCTCAAAGTTACATAATTATATACCACACTCAAACCTCATTATAAGAAAGTTGCATCTTACACAAAAGTAGGTTCGTTATATCCCATAATTTTTTATAAATATCTACATCTATTGTAAAGCTATTTTTCATTGACTTTGTTATAACCGACTATTCATTATATTCGTGCTCGTTATGCAGAGGTTTGAGTGCATATTGCACTCAAAGGCGTAGCTAGGGGGTGACACACCAAGCCTGTGCCCCCCCATTTCCCCATTTTTCATCATGGCATGAAGAGCAGAAAATGGTCTTTTTAAGAATGTGCCCTCCCGAAAAATAAAGCCCCCCCCCTCCCCCCCAATTTTTTGATACGGCCCCCTAATAGCATTTACTTGTTTTCCTTACCTTTTTACTATACCAACCACATTACATTACTATAGCAACTGACTACGTGGTAAATGAAATATTACATGCAGACAACATGCAATGTATGAACTAAATGTTTTTGCATGTAGCTGCTCTCTTTCGGAGTTCAACTATGTGCTACCAGATGGTACTACATAAATGCACAAGGCGAGCAACGATGTCTTTATATGTAGCACAGGCTACGCGTGACAACCAGAGCCAGATGAAAGCGATGAAGATGCCTTGTCAACAATAACGGTTTAATGGCATCGAAAATGACGATGTTATAATGTGACAACATGATGACAATGACGGCAGCATTATAACAATGCCATGAAGCATATAACAATGCCATGAATGCCATCTAGGCACTTTGATAAAAACATTGTACCATTGACTTATCAGACAGGTGCAGTGTTGGGCCGAGCCACGTAGCTAATGTTACATTGCGTCTTTATGTACTAACCGTTAAGCACAAAGGATAGAGGAGACTGGCACACATTTTACACTCAGATAGTTGCTATGACACATGACCAATGCATTGAACATGTTAAAGCATAAGCTGCCTGGAGGAGGGCAGAGTGGTAAGGTTGCTATCTTGAGTCATGTCATATTTTATGGTGTAATGGTACAGCATCAATCTGTCGCACTGATAGAATCTATTTTGAATTGGGGAACATGCCTTCGTTGAAGGCCTGAAATTCGGACATGCCTAGACCTACTACAGTGAGCATGGTAAGAAGCAAGGAATGTATTACGTTCAAATAGGAACATAGAGAGACAACTTGAAGCACCACGATTGTGTTCTACCAGCAAATAGGAGGGCATATATTAGCATATAGGTGAAAAGCCTGCCATGCCAAATGAAGTGAATGTGACACAATGAAAAACAAGAATTTTCTAATGTAGTGTTGCAACACACGACGGCTCGAAAACAAAGGTTTTACATTTGCAACACAGTTTTTAGCCTCCTATGCATAGATAACAGAGCTTTCTACCATGCCCATGCTGTAAATGGTGCCAGAAAACTTTTTGCTATCGAGAATGCACAGTAATAACCGTCTTGCTTGCACCGACACCCTTTCTGCTTAGTTCTGTGTTGCCTGGGTGAATGAAGGAGCTATACTAAAGCCCAGCAGCAAACATGAAGATTTAGCATCAAGACTGTCTGCTCAGACCATAAAAAATTGTTGGTGCTCCTACGTGTGAATGCAATTTTTAGTATTTAAAACTACACAGTACTACACACTAGAGTGCCTGTTGAAACAGGAGCCATCGGCCTTGGGTCTATTCAATCATCAGCCTGTTATGCACATCCATTTACCACTAATGCTCGCATTCGCTGTAGATTTGAGTCACGATTAGCCATGTTTTCCCTGGTAAAACAAGGTTATACGAAGTCATATAAATTTGTACTTGTCAGTATTAGCACTTTAAACATCAAGATGACACCATATATATATGCATGAAAGTTCGTTTTCCTGCCACACAAAAATTATTAGTCTGAGCCAGGCAGTGCACCTTGGCTTAGTGTTAGCATTGAGGCACACACACACACACTGACGTGAGTGTTCTGCACTATACTAATAGCCTTTATCAATGAAGTTTCGGCTGATGCTCACATCACCACTTCTCCAAAAGCAGGGCCTCTCCCTAACCATATCACTAGTAATGATTCATCACTAGTAGTGCAACAACACACAAAGTAGATTTTAAGGCATGAAAAAAAAAAGCTATGCAAAAGGGTTCATCACCCAGAGCGATGTTATTCAGGTGTGCCTTGAATTAGTCTGCAACCTAGAGCAATGCATTGGGCGTTGACAAGGAGTTACCGATGCCATCGCGTATGCTTCAGAGCCTACCATCAGCTTGTGAATTTGGTCAGCTGAAATGCAGGAGAATGTGTTCAAACGATGGCTGCTATGGTTACTGAAGCAGGGAAACTGAATGTAGTTGCTAGAATAACTAGCAATAAGTATGTATTCTTGCAATTAAAGGGCCCAGCAACACTTTTTTAGCCTGGGCAGAAAACACTGCCGATTGGTAGCTGAGGCTCTTGAGAACATGCGAGCCAAATATTATAGCGCAGCACACGGCCCGGATTTCACAAAAAATTCTGAAAGTCAGCGAGAAACTGCTTTCTATTCTTTCAACAAACGAGTATACACGCTCGAAAATAACTGGTCCCAGCCACTGTATCGGCCATTGGCTGATTTGATCATAGTGCGAGGTTGTTACTGCGACTGCCCGCGACGTTGTTCCCACAACTTGTACACGCGTGCGTGCGCGATCACCGCTGAACACCTACGTACTTGGGAAAAAAAGAAGTGCTCAAATTCAAAAGACGCATGTGACATATTTTTTTTCTCCATGCCATCCCTCCCTGTCTAGCTTCCAGTGCTTTTGTTGGGACGAGAGAAGAGAAAATACAATTGCAGCGTGCGACAAACCTCGGTGACTCCGCTTGGATTCTAAAAATTTTTGTGCCGGTGGATTTACGAGTGAGCAAGCTGCTTTGTAAATCCATTCCATGGCTACTTGAAAAAGAGTTGCAAGGCCCATTTAATGTATTGTGTTTCCACTGCTTTTGTCACTTAAAAGTGTCAGAACATTGAAAGGGGACAGCAGCTTTCGATCATTTCGGCTTATCAGTAGCAGGCTTGCTTCAGGAGGAGCCTTCTCATAAATTGTGTTAATCACCAAAGTAGCTTTGAAACTGCTGCAGAACTGCGCAACAAAAATATTTGGGCCCAGATCTAATTCTGCAGTAGAGATGCACCTTTTTATGTGCTATTCTGCTATGATTTGGCATCACATTTGCCTTGGAGTGTGCATTTCTCTCAGACACACCATAACCCTATGTTTTCCCTGATTTCTTTGATAATTGCCCTCTTACAGACTGAAAAATAAATTTGAGTGCTGAGTACGTTAAAAACTTGAACACTGACCAGCACTGAATATAGGGACCTAAAGAGGAGTCTCAAGAGTGACAACGTTGGCTTAGCAAAATGTTGGCAAAATTTCTGATGTCACCTGCATTGACGGCAGTTACGCAATATTTGTGCAAAAGAAATCAATAAAGCGTAGCCTTCTTAAAAGGTCATGTATCAAATTATCACAGAAATGGGGCACTCTAATATGTTGTGCAGGGGCAAATCTGCAAGCACACTTAGCCTTGCTTTTCTTGCATATGCATGCATTGCATGTGATCACTGTAAAGTAGTTTGAAACAAGCACTCAGCAGTACAAACATACCCAAGGCCACGAGCTGCCACGCGAACAAGTGTTGCGGCTTCATGTGCATGCTTCTGCTGTATAGCAGAGTGCGATTTCTTTCATCCAGCCAGACAAACACAGCCAGGTAGCAAAACATGAATTTCTGACATAACGTGACTTTGCTACAGTTGACATTTGGCACTGCTGTTTCAAAATACATGTAATCATTATACAGCGCGTACAATTCTTAGATTACTTAAAGGGCTCCACTAAAGGAGTTTATTGCCTCACAAATCAAATGCCAGAAAAAGTTTTAAAATCAAGTATGGTAAAGTTACACAGACATGTCACATGTTGCAATTGCTTGCTCTCTTCTCTCGTCCCAGCAAACACGCTAGAACCTAAGCAAGGAGGGATGATATGGAGGACAGAAGTTATGTCATGCGTATGTCAAGATGACTTCAGGCACTTTTTGATTGATTGATATGTGGGGTTTAACGTCCCAAAACCACTATATGATTATAAGAGACGCCGTAGTAGAGGGCTCCGGAAATTTAGACCACCTGGGGTTCTTTAACGTGCACCCAAATCTGAGCACACGGGCCTACAACATTTCCGCCTCCATCGGAAATGCAGCCGCCGCAGCCGGGATCCGAACCCGCGCCCTGCGGGTCAGCAGCCGAGTACCTTAGCCACTAGACCACCGCGGCCGGGCTTCAGGCACTTTTTTCCTTGAAAGCACAGTTGAATTTCAGTGAGATCTCAAGCACACGCGTGTGGCGGCCTCCTGCTGTGGGCACAGTAACTAGGCAGCCTGCAATGCTCAAACTAGTGAATAGCCGCATGTGTTGGGTATATGACACAGTCATTCGAGTGCACTCAAAACTCAATATAACAAAACCAGATGTACTGAAATATCGGTTATAACAAAGCAAATTAAAAGTAGTCACGCAATAAATATAGTGTAAGGAATCAACCTTAACAATGAAGTTTTGGATTTAACAAACTTATTTTCGCGTAACATGCAACCTTGTTATGAGGTTTTGAGTGTTATAGAATAAGGAATCAACCTCAACAACGGGGTTTTAGATCTAACAAACTTATTTTCACGTAATATGCAACCTTGTTATGAGGTTTTGAGTGTTGGTAAATGATTGATATGTGGGGTTTAACGCCCCGAAACCACCATTTGATTATGAGGGAGGTCGTAGTGGAGGGCACCAAAAATTTCGACCACCTGGGGTTCTTTAACGTGCACCCAAATCTGAGCACATGGGCCTACAGCATTTTCGCCTCCATCGCAAATGCAGCCGCCGCAGCCGGGAGTCGATCCGACGACCACGGGATCCCATGGGGTCAACAGCCGAGTAACTTAGCCACTGGACCATCCCGGCAGGGCGGTTTTGAGTGGAAATGACATCATTAGTAGAGTGAAGAGCAAACGATTTTCAGCAGGCTCAGAGAATTAATTGTAAGTTTCAGGCTGTGTGCAGCGCTACAATGTTTGGCTCGCATGCTCTCACGAGCCTCAACTACCAATCAGCCGAGTTTTCTGGTCATGCTGAAAAAGTGGTTCAGAGCTCCTTAAAGATGGCGGGCGAGAACCAATGTGGTAATCCTTGTTACTCAACATTCCTAAACACTGAAAGAGTTAAAGAGATGTATAAAAATTGCAGAACTTCTAGTGCATAACAGAGCTAACTACAAATTTTGAAAGAAAATAAGGCCAAAAAATTTTGTTGTCATACTCTTTCTTTAAAATAATTCAAGCAATTCCACTAAGCCACCAGCTGTTTTACTGGAGTAGTGAAAATTTTAGCTTATGCTATATATAAGGGCATTAATCTATATGTTGTGTAAACTTGAACAAGGCATTTTTGATGGACATGAAGATGTGTACATGTTTCTAGTTTTTGTGGATAAAATCCTGTTCAACAAGGTACCTTTGAAAACAGCTAAGGCATCAAGACATTACTGATGGCAGGAATTGGGAAACTTCGTTGAAGAATAAGCAGGGAGCGACTTTCTGCGTTTGAGGGGATCCAATGCTGAAGAGATACATATTGAGCCAGTGCAGATGTTACCGACACCACAAAACAGACCGCTGCTCGTGCCTCAACCAGATTTCCTGGGGTGAAATGTCACCTTTGCTTGTATGTCCAAGTGGTGTTCCGTTGTAGTGTACAAAACACTTATTTAATGTTGCACCAAAACTGAAGATAAATGTGCTTGCTGTGTTACCTTTCATTAACTAAAAAGTTCGTTAATGCCTCTATAAATGTGGTGACATGATGATGATCATGTGCTTTTTTTACACAACTGTGCATGCTAATGCATGCTACAGGGTAAGACACGTCATGCAAACACATTGTCCACCATGTCTTGAGCATGCATTGGGACAGAGGGAAAAAATACAAAATGCTGTGGTGACAATTTTATTTTAGCTTGGGACAACATGAGCAGCAAAAAAGCAGCAACTTCTAAATGTTCTCTTGCATGAATGACATGGTTTGTTTGATTCAGGCAGCAGGACATCATGAATACCCTGCATAACTTGCGTTTCTATAGCACTACTTTCAAACAAAGAGCTGCATGCTAACATTACTAGAAGAAAACCTGGTGCTGTAATCATTCAACCTGGACAGTTCAATCATGGTGAGAAATTTTTTATAAATAAAAATGAGTTTGCTGAGGAAGCACATTGATTGATTTATTTGTTCCTTGATTTTTAAGTCCACTATGCAATCGCCCCTAAATTTTTTAAAACAAAGCTATGAACTACATTTTTTCGAATTGGTACACTTGCCATGCAATTACAGTAAGTAAATAAACCCAAGCACAAGCTTAATAATAACACTCTTCCAGACACACGAACTAGCCACTTGCAAGCTAGCCTTGCACACTAGCGCTTCATGGAGATACTAGCACCAGATTTCTATCTAGCAACTGCACTGTGAAACTACAAAACTAGCAGATCTAAAATATAGTGCTCACAATAAGGCCGTGCAAGTGATAAATGGTGGTACTTTGGAAATGAAGGATGTTTAGCCGTTCACGAAGCCAACAACATGCATTTGTACAGCTATGGTAACTACAGCGTAGCAGAAAAAAATCTTTTTGCAAAAGACAAATGTTTATCAGACTTCCGATTTGTTTTGTTTAAAAGAATCTTAGACATTTACTGCACCACAGAGCATCACAATATAAATCGTAATAAAAATGCTACACTTGGAACTGTGTTCTGTGTAGTCCTAATCCCCTTGAGAACATTTTAGTCCAAGGTGTTTTAGTGGAGTGGCATATGTAGAGTGGGAAATGTAAGAGAGCCTATTCAGTTTAATATATACCATGACCCTTTTCTTTTATTTGTGTCAAGTTGGTGAGCCTAAGATTTCTGCGTGATCCCCTATGGTGTTTCAGCGTTGATGACGGGGTCATCACGGATATAAGAAAACATTATGCCATGTTACCCCTACTGAGAATGACTGGTTCAATATTATATTTGTGAGATCCTGCACTGTTCCCATGCACATCCAATGTTATTGTGACATTATCGGGGCCTTTTCGAAAATTTAGCTAACTAAAATGCTAACTTACTACCCTTGATAATAAGTGCTTACTCAGCTAAGGGCTACACTTCAACCAACATACCTTACACCTCCATGTAACATAAAGCATTTGATAAAGATTGCCACTTCAGCTTTAATGACATAATGAAAGTAGCATGAGAGCATGAAGAATAACAATAAAAGGTGAGAATTATGTGTTCCATTTTTGAAGTTCAATATTTATACTAACTATTAAAGTAAATGTCCATGACGATGTGATGATGCAGGAAAGCAAGCTTTGATGTGATAACCAAGCATACCAACAAGTTGAGTACACCTTGTAAACAAAAAAGCTTCATTGTAAAGCGACACTTCTATGAGTCTTGGGGCACTGCAACATATCACAGAGACATGCCTCAAAACTTGTGCGTGTGCTTGTGCTCACAGGTAGAGAGGAGTATTATTTACAACCTTCAGCCATTGAAATCAGCACCCTGTGTCTGTACAGAGATGACAGAGTCCTGAAGAATGTGCTCAGTGCATTGCCTTGTTTTTGCCTCACCTGAAGAGCGTGTGTTACTTTTACCAGTCTGCAAACATAAAAGATCAACCACTGCACTAAATGTGACCGATTTAATAAAGGGATTTCGGAGTCCATTAAAAATATGAAGTATTGGCACAACAGTCAAGCATAGCAATGTGCCAATAGTTTTGTTCCGAATGCCATTGCAGGCATTCTCAAGCAACTCAACATTAACTATGTGTGTTCAACTTCCACAAATGCCAGTTTGTGGTAGAACACTCTGCCCATACATACCAATACAAGTTTGATTTGATGCCAAGTTTAAGTGGTATAGCAGAGTGAACTGGCAAAATCTGCCAAATTAGTGGTGTAATCAATATGAGTACAAACTCCCAACATATAAATTGTTCATGCAACGTGACTCCTTCCTGAAAACAGCAATAAAAGCAAGAACTAAGTAATAATGAGCTATTATTACAGCATTCTTGCAGTGCCGTTCTTGCAGCTTAAAAGGGCCCTCGAACATTTTTTCAGCATGGTTAGAAAACGATGGCAATCAGAAGTCGAGGCTTCTGTGAACGCGCGAGCAAATTTTATAGCGCAACATTCAGCCGGGAATTCACAACTAATTCTCAAAAATCGGCTAGGACTCGTTCCAGCTTCTCTCTACAAATGATGCCATACACCCAACATCACAGCCGTTGGCTGGTTTGAGCATGACTAGCTAGCTGCAAAGTTACCGAGGCTGCCGTGAGAGGCCACCACGTGCCTGTAGTCGCACTGAGAGTGAATCGCACGTTCGAAAAAAAGAGAAAAGTGCTCAAAATCATGACGCACACGAAGCATAGCTTCCTTCTCCTGTGATTTAGCATCCAGCGTGCTCATCAGGGGGCAAGAAAAGAGGGAAAACAATTACTTTGCGAGAAATCTTTAACTGCACTCGTACTTGACGAATTATAAAACTTTTTGCAACGATCGCTCTCTGAGGAAACAAGCTCCTTTAGCGAAGCTATTCAATAGTTTCTTGGAAAAATGTTGCAGGGCCCCTTCCAAGGTTTTTCATCAAGGGGTTTATGAAATGTACAACAAAGAGTCAACTATGACATCAGCGATGAACTCTAAGAAGTATACATTAATGAAACTCAGATGAGTCATCGGTAATTTAATGCCAACACGAGTGACATTAAGTTATATAATGAGAAGTTTAGGTCGAACACTCAACTCTTTAGAATACTGCGAGAATAGAGGTGAAATCAACTCTTTCTCAAAACTTTACTATTTCCTCACACTGCAAAGTTGTGAAGTGCTTCTATTCGGCACAAATATCCTTACTTTAATTATTCAGTATGCAACACGGGAGACATTCCCCCTGCTTTGCGAAAGCTGTGCATGTATCATACTGAGTGTACGATCACTATGAACTGTATGATCGCTAGGCATAAACAAAAAACTAGGTAGACAACTGTGCTTCCTGTATGTGCACCAAGCTTTCTGAGAAAAAAAAAAAAAAAACTTTGTACGTAAATGAGAGCAAGAACCAGATGCGACACCGCCGAAATTGACTTTGAAATATACCTCGAAAGGGGTATCTCATAAGTAAAAAATTTTGACGTCTCTTCGCTAGTTTGTGTAGAAATGCACAAAACTAGCACGTGTTAACAAGTATAGATATTGTTGTGGGACATTGTCTCATGATTGAGAGGACAAGAACACTATAAAAAGCATGCAACTCCTTCCTGACTACTGTGAACAAAACATTTAGGGCCAGAGTGGTTATGCTTGTCACCATGCTATGAAGCAGCTGGCTGTGATCGAAACGCCCCCTGCTGGTAATAAAAGTAACTGGACCAGCTGAAAATTTTTATTTTAAAGTGTAACTTCCTTGCATTTCTGCAATATTCACATCTTTTTCCAGTCTCTATTTCCAGGATGAATAAATGTTTTTTTTTGTTACTTGTGATCAACAGTGTATATGTGGATACACTACAAGGCTGCAATGCTGTACCATTCCTTTTTAATCCCCAAAAATATGCACATGAGCAGCATTCTTCAAGATGCTTATTTGAAATAATCAAAAACAATAATTTCGAGCAATGGCTGCTAAAAATGAAGCATGGGCGGAAATGACTGCACTACTGTGCAGCCGAAATTTCAATCTAAGGAACCAAAAAGCAAGAGAACGTCAAGGGGCCCAAGGGTGATGCATGCTTAAAACATGGGGGACAAATGCTTTACACAGTGCACAAGAGCCACGCACATCACTTGCAAATTTGTGCCAGGTTTCTGAACTTGGGTATCTTAAGGAAAGTAAACAAGTTTGGAAATTGGGCAGAGCACTACCTAGCAGGCATTCATCTGATATTGTACTAAGCCTTTTTCATTAGTAAAGAAAAAAATAAAAAACAGATATGACTGGTAGGCAACATACAACACTAATAATAACAAACACAGACTCATAAGGGTATTAAAATATACATGATCAAAAACGTGCCATAGGTGCATAATTACTACTGTATATATATTAATGTATACATACATGCCAGTGCTTAATTAAACTGAAAAATAAATGGCCTTGAGCTTCACAAAAAGACACTGCATAATAAAACAATGACCAAACCTTCAGAAAAAACTTCTTGCAGAGTAAGTTGGTACAGGTTCATATTTTCTTCAAGGCACAAAAAAAAAACATGAGACAGGACAGGGGGAAAATGATGAGAAAGGACACGGGTCTTTCCTTCAGATTGTGTCATCTTGCGCCTTCAACCAAATATAAAGAAGACGTTTACTCGTTGAAGTGAATTCAACGCAAACATACCACAACATATTGCTACAGTTGATTCCATTGAATCCTCAACCTGGGGGCTTTCGGAGGCGTTCTTTCGCAAGTTTTCATGCTACCTTACTGCACCCGAAATATTGATACTCTTTCTTTAAACTGCTCATGTATACGCATACTGACACGTTATGGGCAAGCTGTTCATAAAACTGCTATTGTAACAGCCTATTAAAGGTCCCCTCACCAGGCAACAATGATTATTTTGATAGATCTAGGGTGCTGTGTATAGCGGACATGCTCAAGCTAACACTAACTCTCAGTAATTATCGCCGGCAAGTGGAATTCCTTCTCTGCCATCAACCATTGTGTATATGAGGGACTGCATCAAGTTCCCGTCACAAATGACAGGAACTTGATGTCCTTCATACACAATGGGGGCATCACAAAGGGAACAAATGGGCCCCTCAATTTTTCTTTTTCATGACCATTACAGTACCATCATGGGAAAAGCACAGTGCATTTCCAGTGATGGTACATGATGGTACCGTACATTCTGCATTAGATAACCGACCAATGTCGTACGCTGTAACTGGCACTACAGCAAGAAACGAGTCTTAAAATAGTATGAGCACGTGCAGACTTGGCTTTCTGGCTGACCATGTAGCTCTCTCACTTAAGAAGACTGTATGCGTACAAATTGGATAGCTAAACACTAAGCAAGCACAGACTGTCACCGTGTGATAGAACAAAAACTCCCGTCTGATGTGCTTGGTGATGCTTGGTGAGGAGCCCTTCATCTACCCTCCCTGCATCCTTTCCTCTTTTTCTGTTATACTTCATTATGCACAAAAAGTGAAGAATGTTAATTAAATGAAGATAAGCTAGGCTGAACACTGGATGGCCTGCAAGGATTTCTACAATGAAACTCTGCACTGATAAAACATCAAAGCCTACTGCTCATTGTTGTAAAATCACTTAGTTCCAAAGCCCTTTTTCTGTTCGAAGAAAACAAGTGACGTGACATAAAACTGCCAGAAACATTCAGTCAGCCAGCAAAGAGCAATTTATGACGCACTGTGTATGCAATACCTTTGGCCCAGCTCGAGAATTCTTCCTGAGGCCGTTCTTGCTGCTACGTGAATGTGGCAGTAAGAAATTACTACAATCCAGTCGAAAAAGATTAAAAGAGAAATCACACGAGTGGCTAACATCGTGTACTACCATGTAATGCTGCCATGTCGTTTCGAATGTGATGATAGAGTAAATAACTAGCTCTTACTATTTCTTCACAACACAAACACACTTGGCCTGTTTTGAGCAATCTTGACTAAATCAAAAGAAAATAATAATCATAATGTAAAATGCATACATATACTCTCTTGATTAACATATGTGTTTGTGTATGTGAACTGTACAAGCAATTTTCAGTACTGTGAACACAGGGTAAGGACAGTACCTTGTATAATAACTAACACAAAGGAAACAAAAGCATTCCAACGCCGATTTTTCTGGTGAATATGTACCAGTAAAAGAAGTAAATAAATGAACAGTGTGCAGTGATGTAATTAAATACACCACAAAACCCACCCTAGCCATAAATACTTTTTTCCTTTAGCTTGCTAGCATAAAATCTATCGCCTTCTTTAAACAGCATAACTGGCCTAGTTTGAAGTAGCAGGCATTGCTTTTCGTAACTGAAGATCAAACAAGCTCACCGGTGAATTAAAGGCACCTGTTTGCAGCAGAGAGGTATCATATGGACAAAGAAATGTTAATTTTAAAACACGAACTTTCTTGCAATAAAAGTTGATGCGAGTTTAAGTTAGGTTAGGCCAAAGAGCACATGGATGGATGGATGAAAAACTTTATTGGGGTCCTGATGGATACCGCCCTCGTTTTATAGGGGTGGGATCGCGGGCCGCTCCCACATTGGGACGCGGTGGCCTAGCCTAACCGCCGCATTGTGGGCCTTCTAAACAGTCTTGAGTTGCTGTATCAGAACCGAATTCATTGTCTTATTTCTAACCACAGTAAATAAAGTTGCATGAAGGCATACTAAGAAAAAACGTATGCTAATTCAGAGTTTGACACATGCAAGAGTTATAGCAAATGAACTAAGCAGCTTGTAAAGCAGTGGTCCCAATTGAGAGATGGTCTTATTTGGTGCACCATGACAACAGCAACAACATGCATGAAAAGCACCAAATGATGCGGAGCATTGTTTCTGTTGAAGGGGGTTAGGCATATGCTAAGTCTTTCATGCCAGCTTAAAGGAGTCCTGAAACACTTCAACTGCTTGGTTGAAAAACACATTCTAACATTGCCATGAGCAGCTCACTCAAATTTCGTTGCCATGCATAACAGTGTTTACAAGTAGAGTGCAATGTTGCCATTTTCTCAAGTGCCCTCTCTTCACACAGATGCCTCCCCTTGCATTCTTTGAAGCTACTAGCGAGAACTCCATTTTGTCACCTGGCAAATGCCAAAATAATAAATCAAGAGCGGTGCTTGCATAAAATGTGCTTCTTGCCACTGGGTGCTGCCACACGCTAACGCTGCGTTCTATAGTGTGCTGAAATTACACAGTAGTTTAGCGTGCACCGGAACTGCACCCCGAGTCGGTGAATGCCGCACCGCGAGCCGGTGAATGCAAATGATGACGAATGCTCATGCAGTGATGTTCCGTACTAAGCCGAAGAATTCCCATTTAGAGACATGAAAATTCCCTATTTCGGAGATTTCTCCCTGCAAACGTTGACGAAATTCACAGCATATTTCCCTGCACAACAGTAGTAATTAATTTCACGCACACACATACGATAATTACACATGTCGCATGTACTGGCAGCTTTTGAAACCATGAATTGCCCCTCCACTGCCGCACACACAAAAAAAAGAATGACTTTATTATTTAATTATTATTAATTATTATTATTAATTCATATACTGTCGGTATACCGCACATTGTGATCTTCAAGTCTAACACCAAGAGTGAACTAATAATCGCTCCGCGTAAATATCAGAAACAAATCTCAAAGGCTATGTTTGCGTGGTCCATGTGTCAGAACCGATTACAGCAGATGGAGGTGCACACTGACTGCTAATTATCGGTCATCATAGGAGAATTTGACCATTCCTGAAATTCCCTGTTATATCACAAAGATTCCCTTTTTCTCTTTAGCTCAAAATGGCAGGCGAAAATTCTCTGAAAAAGGGAAAATTCCCTGCACGGAACATCACTGTGCTCCTGCAGTATGCTCATGCCCCGTTTTTATAACCTGTTTATATAGCTCGCAGCACATTTATCAGGATGATGAGAGAGAGAAAGATAGCTCAAAGCGTGCGGGGACAAATCCCTGCAACTACTTTCGTTATTGGCAGCTTTTTTACAGCAATGAGCTTCGACCCTGAGATCATTCGATGATCACTTAGAGAAGTGAATCAGGACCCCTTTATGGAGATGTGACAAAAAACAAAAAAACTCTCGCAAGGTAAAAGATCTTTGCCAGTAGCTGTTGACATGCAGGATTCAGCACATGGTGGCTTTTCTTAAATTGCTATAGCAAACATGCAGGCTCCCCAAAGACACAGCATCCCTACTGAAAGGCTAACAAATGCTGTGCGTAGCCATCATAGCTTTTCTGTAGAACGTCCAGTGAAATATGTCACAGCATGCATTGGTATTTTTCCTTGTAGACTTCAATAAAAATTGCTAATCCATGTAATTATCCATGTAATTAAGAAACAAGTTCTACCTTAAAATTCTAGCAGCAAACACTTGAATTGATAAAATTAAATCTATGTACAATCCATATTTGAAGCTGCCAGCGTTTACAAATGCCCTACTTTCACGCTTAAATTGCCGACAACTAAAATTATGCCACTGATACAAATGTTCAAAACAAGATGCAGTAGATTAAAAAAATAACAACAACACTTGCTGAGCCTATAAAAAAAAGCGTGGCTTGCAGCTTCTATTTATGCAGCCATATTTGTGTTTCTGCTGCACTCAGTACTATTCAGTGCTCAGTAAGTTATTGCTATGCTTCATTTTGTATAAATATATATTATATTTATTGCATCACATCTGAACATGCAAACTATGCAAACCCCAAGACTACCTCTGAGAGCGGCCTGAAGTTCCCAAGTCATATTTCATGGGTAAAAAGCACAATCAATAATGAGAAAATGGCCATGAATGAATGTCTAAAAGTAAATATATACTGATGTAGTGTTTCTTCATATAGCCCAAGAGGGGAAGATTTTAGCAGAAGCTATGCAACACTTTTTGTATGTTTTTCTCACACAATGCTAGAATCGGACAACCTAGAGTAAATAAATGGATTAATAAATAAAATCAATTAAAGGAATGCCAGGCAACTCTCAGAGCCTGAGCTATATGTTGTACCTGTCGAAAAGTCATGGGACTGAAGATTATTTCGAACGAGGTCTGTAGTCATGCTTGATAAGTGCAGCAAATCACTTGACCACAGAATGATGACAGCTTACGTTGCCACACTACAAACCTATGTGAGCTCTTACAATGGCTGCAATTGTGCTCATTGCTTTCCTTAAAAAAAGAAAAAAAAGTTGACAGCTAGGGCACTGGATATCTATGATTACCTTTATGTGGTGAGGTGCAGCCGTGCACAACTTGGCGCTCATGCACACGTGTGCTTCTTTCATTCCACTTTGATAAGCACTAAGTGCTATCAGGACTCTGGCGCTACTTCTACAAGATCAGCCTTTTTAACAGAATACAGCTATAACAGATACCAGTGGCTTATTCAACAACAATGAAAACATGCCAAGCATTCTGCTTGAAAATCTAAAGTAGGAAATTGTGCAGAAGGAAGAACCCTAACGAAAGCACACGAAAATACTGGCAAAGGATATGAGTGTCCATACAAGCTCTCAAAGGTGTGCTCTCATCCCATCCACACACACACGTGCACACCCGCACGCTCGCACACTCACATTACAAGCACTCAAAATCCAATTTCCCGGCACCACCACAACCAGAAAAAAAGTCAGCTCGTGCGGTTAGCAGCAGCAGCAGCAACCACTCCCCGCTCTCCTTCCTCAGCAAGCAGGTCCCCAGAGGGCCATGGCACTCACCCCATTGGCCAGGCCTAGACGACAGGAGGCACTGTCGCACACAGACTCAGTCACTGGAGCCGGTCCACAGGACATGCATGGAGCACCGGCCAGAGCAGCAGCACCACTGTGATGTACTGGGCCGGTCTGCACCATGCCACCAACTGCATCTGTGGTGTAGAAGGACTGCTGCTGCGGTGGCTGTGGGGTGGCTGCCAGGGCGTGTACGGTGCCGGGTGCGAAACTGGCTGTCATTAACGTCCGAGGTGCAGCCACTGTAGTTTCACGTGACCGCACCTGTCCCGCCGAATCGACATATGTGGACGGCTGCAGGGTGGCATGACCCAGCAGGGACGAACCGGGGGATGTGTCTGAACCCACTGGCGAGCCAAGAACCGGGATTGGCGAAGGTGAGAGGAACGTACTACCGGGACTGAAGAGCCCAGTGGGAGCACCGAATGTGGGTAAGGTGTCAAGCCGCAAAGTTGGAAGCTGCGGGAAGAGCAGTGCGTTCTGCACCTGGTTCAGGGGTAGCGGGTTGATGAGCTGCACCACTGTGGGCATCATCTGTGCCACGGATGTTGTCACTGTCGACACACTGGGAACAGAAAGGGGAGGGTTTGAAGGTGGAAGCACGATGCTGGAGCTTGGGTTGCCACTCAGCAGAACCTGAGGAGCTGACAGCGAGGATGTGCACAGGGTTGCGGAGGTCACCGGGCATTCTGTGCAACTGCGAGGCACTTCAGTAAACCTCTGCTGCTGAGGTGAAAAGTGACTGGGAGTAGGATGTGTTTGGCCCAAAATCCCTTGGCCCAGCTGAGAGATGAAAGGCCCGCTGGAGACTATGGTTGGCGACGATTCCATGATCATGGGTTGTGCAGAGAGGCCACCGGCACCGGGAGGGAGAACTACACTGCTCATGTGCTGAAGCATTTGGCTGCCCTTAGCAGCTTCATTTGGAGAGTAGCTGGCAACTTTCTGGCTGTAGACCTGCTGCACCATGATGGTGCTCCTTCCCTGATTCATCATGCCACCACTGGGTGCACTCGTGAAGATGAAAGGCGCACTTGTCATGGCAGTGCTGCACTGAGAAGGAATGGACAGGGCTCCATTAAGGACCGACAGCCCCCCCACCTGTGGCACCTGCATGGAGATTTCTTTCGATGCAGTCCTACAGGTGGTGAGCTGGCCAGTACTATCCACGTGCACAGTGTTACACTGGCCAATCCTGGGCCCCGCCATAGCATTTGGCGTGGAAGCAGGGGAAGAAGCATCATGCGTGGAACAGTTTGGTTGACGAACCCCGTGACAAGCGTTCGCTGTAGAGTGGCCAGCAGTTGCCACCATCTGGCCAACGTCTACATTTGGACACACTGCACGGCTGGATATGATGGCACTCAGCTTCGGCATTCTCGTACGGGGCAATTTCTTCTGTCCCCTTGAACGACCCGAAGAGGAGGGGGTAGCAGTAGGCTTGGTCGGGCAGCAGGAGTAGTTTGCACACTGGTAGTTTGTACCGGTACTTGTTTGCAGTGGCAAAGGAGCAGATGAACAGATGGCCTGGGCCACTACTGGCCTCATCCCACTAGACACTGAAGGGAAGCTGTTGTTTCCCTGTACATTTGTATTGCTGCACTGGATGGTCACAGTGTCCTGAGGAGGCTGGTAGTATCCAGTAGCCTGCCAGGGCACAGAACCAGTGATGGAGTTAGTGTAATGCACCGGGGCATTCGTGTTTGTAGAGGTGCAACTGCTGACAGCCTGCTTCCGGAGAGCATTCTGGTCGCGTTGTGCCAACAACTGAGACACCAGGATACCGTCAAAAGGGCCACGTTGTTTCGCGCGAGAGCTCCGCTTGCGGACAGGTTCTGTGAAAGGCAGACGCACAGATTTAATAAAGAAAAAATGCCGTCAGGACAACAAGCTACTTCAGGCTACCTCTCAAAATCTCACCTCCACTCTGAATATCAGCTTTGGTTACCACACCCATAGGCTTTTTATATGCAGTTAAATTTTAACTCCTGCCTCATGCCAATTCACTTTCTAAGTGCGAGACAAAAGTGCGTACACATGCCTTATGCTCAGTTTTTTTTTTATGCCGCCTAACTGGAAATACAGCAAGCACTCCTTAATTTTAGTTTCAAGGGAGCGGAAAAAAGGTCTGAATATACCGAATCCCAAATTATTGAAAGTTTCAAGAAAACAATAAACAGACATCTGTTACTTGGAACCACTGCTTCTCGTATTATTGGTTTCATCCTTCTATTCCGAAGCCCCGTTGATCTTTCAGTAAATGTAGCTACTATGAAATAGACCATGTCTTCCTGGTCCCTTTAATTTCTATTAACAAGTACGTACTGTATTTCCGCACCTAATTTTTTTAAAGTTAGTTTGAATTAATAAGAAATCGGTATCAGTGAGATGTAAGCCAATGAGCTATAGCATCTGTGTTAAATACCTTTCAAGTAAGTGCACAGCTTGAACACTTGCGATATTTACAAAAATCCATGACACATGAGAAAATATACAATTATTTTTTTCTATTACAGCATGTAGTCTTTAAAACATCATGCATTTGCTGTTTTTTAAGATAAGAATTTTTTCTAAACTGAGAGTAACAAAGCAAACGTGCATATCTTGACACAGCAGGCCTTCGGAAATCCAAATTTAAGAGGACTTCAAGATTTCATCCGAGTTAGTTTCATCCGAGCTACAACGGTACTGGTGGGGCGTGGAAAAAAATTTCGTTGTAGTGAAATCAAATAAAATATAGCCAACTTTAGCTTGCAAAACAAAGAAACTTTTATTTCCGAAATTCAAAAAGAGTTGGCTGCTTCCTTTTTGTCCAGCAGTGGCTAGGCGCAATTCTCACACATGCATCGACACTAGGTTCAAAAGCACCCAGAAACAACAGCTTTCATGAACGAACCTAACAGTTGCTCTAACACGCTAACACCAGCAGCTGTCCGCCAGGTGTATCATGTGAAGCAATGGCTTCTGCCTTATTCTATGCTATTCTTATCATCCAATAGTGGGGGCTGGCTTATCTTGTTGATTACCATAGGAACAGTTGCTCTGACCCGTCTCTCCACTGGCCCAGCGTGAAAATAACCAAGAGAACTAGCACTGAAAAAGGCATCATTTCGGAATTGCGCCCAGTAGCAGCGTGTAAGAACACAAAGTTTTAGCTTCAAATTGTCAGTTGCTCAGGAGCAAGTCAGTGTCAAAAGCAGGGCAGTCTGATTGGCATCGCTATCAAGCAATGGCAGCCTCCATGCTTAGTAAACAACGGCTGTTTCTGGTGGTGCAAACGTGCGTTTTTAGCCTTTGTAAGCGTATTTTTATGTTCTGAAAGTGCATCAAGTGTTCAGACTGTGTTTACTGCATGGCAATAAATATATGAACCTGGAATTGAATTATAAACTTCATTGAGGTGGAACAGCAGAAGAAGTGTTCGTTGTGGCGAGAATATTTATGCATTGACTTCTACGTAATGATGACAGGAAACGAAGAATTTTTTGTTGTAGCAAAAATTTGATTGAAGCGGCATTTGTTATAGCGGGGTTCAACTGTATGAGAAGCTCACACAAACATGACTGAAGGCAACACCCCAATATGTGTGAAAATGAAATTTTTCATGTATATAACTGCAAGCCTGGCGACCTTGAAATATGGGAGACCCACAAAAAGTAGAGAAAAAAAGGATGTGACACACCTTACATGCTACCATATAAACCGGACTATAGGTCGAGTGGGAATATAGGTCGACACCTCAAGTCCAAGTTATCGAAAAAGAAAAGAAAAGGTAAACAACCCAAAACTGCCGAACCACATTTATTTGCGAATTGGGCGCACCGTACACCGATCGTCGGAGCTCCCCTCAACCACCATCGCAACTGCTCCTATTCGTCCGACGAAGCACCAGTGTCTTCTGAAGACGAGAGTTTGTCGCTGGCCGCCTCCCACAGTGGGTCGTTTTCAGTGACATCCAGCGAGTTGCTGATGCAACATTTCTTGAAAGCATTTTCCACCATGGAATCCGGCAAGGAGCGCCAGGCGGAAAGCACCCAGCCACAAACAGTCGCAAGCGGAGGCCTCTGTAGGCGGCCCGTCGGTGTCTTGGGGTTGTCGCCGGACATCCACTCTTGGTATTCCAGCCGCACTCGGTCCTTGAATGGCTTGTTGAGCACAACGTCGAGCGGCTGGAGGGTGGACGTCATACCACCTGGTATCACGGCGAGGTCCGCTTTCTCGTCGCTGAGTGCGCGTTTCTCTGCGTCGGTTAAGTGGCCACAAAATGCATCAAACACCAGCATGCTGCGAAGACACAGCAGTGCACCTGGCCGACGGTTCCACACCACTCATATCCATTCGAGCATCATGGCCTCGTTCATGTATCCCTTTTTGACGCGAGCGACAACACCGGGCGGGAATACTTCCTTCGGCATTGTCTTGCGTTTGAAAATGACGAAGGGTGGAAGCTTTTTACCATCTGCCGTGCATGCCAGCATGACGGTGAAGTGCGAGTGCTCGTTGCCAGCAGACAACAGCTTCACATCCTTGGCGCTGCGCTGCATGATCGTGGTCGACGAAGGCATGTCAAACCACACGGGGGTCTCATCGGCATTGCCAATCTGCCCCATCATGTAGTCTTTCTGCTCCCGAAGCCGGTTCACGAAGCGCTGAAAGTTTATGAGCTTGTCCTCGAACTCCTCCGGCAACTTTTGACAGATGGATGTGCGCCGCCAGAAAGAAAATCCTTTGCGTCACATAAATCCACCCACCCAAGAGTTCGGTGCACGAAACTCTCCTCTCGTGAGCCCAGCTTCTCCAGCGAGTTGCACGGCTTTCTTGCAAATGGTATCGACGGTCACTGGCAGCGAGCGCGCAACTTCCCGCACAAAGTCCGCTAGCTTATCCTCCAACTGCAGATGAATGGCACTTCGTCCACTAAACGACATTTTTGGAGGATTGCACATCTGCAGTTTCCCTTTCTGCGCCCTCCAATAGTGCACGCTTTTTTCAGATACACCAAAGCGGCGCTGAGCAGCCATATTCCCGTTCGCTTCTGCGAACTCAACAACATCTAGTTTAAACGCAGCTGATTACTGCCTCCTCGCACCGCTAGACATATTCGGTGATCAAAAAAAAAAAGGCCACAAATAATGCAGGGCAATGTCAAGCGGAGCGAAAACTCAGAACAGATCGGAAGCACATCACGAACACAAAGAAAACAGACGAAGAAAAAAAGAACGGACTGCGATTGGATTTGAATGCGGATATGGCCGCGTCCGGCTTCACAAGCACATGCAAGCCACATGTTACCAGACAGCATCGCACTTTCGGCTAGACACCGCTATATAAGACAAGGGGCGACTTTAGCTTACTATTTTATTGAAAATACCTCGACTTATATTACGGTTTATACGGTACTTAATGTTTCTCAAGGCAGCAGAAAAGTTCATGACAGCTCTGAATATTGTCAGTATAAGTCATCAGCAATCACAGTCATACTTGTCACTATACAACAAGTGCACATGTGGGTAAACAAGGGACAAAGTGTTAGGGGTCCCACAACAGCTAGTAGCCATTTCTTGTTCTTAGTACGCTTTTTAGCATGACATCAATGTGCTGCAACAAGAGTGACTAAAACAATTCTATTTTTGTTCAGGAGTAAGTCATGGTACAGATGTGCGCACATATATTTTGGAACGCTGATATGTCAGTCTATCTGCCTGGTTGCTATGCCAGTCAATATGTGTTTCAAAGTGCTCCTTCACATTGGCAACGTGTGCTACTGGACGGTTGTGCAAAACAACTAAAATCAATGCTTTTTTTAAAAAAAGAAAGAAAGCCCTCTGTACTGGGTACCTTAGGTAAGATGTGCCATGCCACTGTATTTATTTACTGTATTTTTTAGTTGGCAGCTTCGGCACACAACAGTAAAAGCTTGTCGTTTGGCATTTCCTGGAACCAGAAGAATGTCCAAATGCTGAGTTACTATATTTACTCGAATCTAGGCCGACCCCGATTTTAAGCCTGCCCCCAAAAGTGTGAAGCCTAGAGAGGAAAGAAAAATCGAATGTATGCCGAACGAAACAGCAAAGATGCGCTTCTAAAAGAGAAAACAATCATTGAACTTGGAGATAAAACAAAGCAGTTGGTTCATGATGCAAATAATACAGCCACTGGTCCTGTTGTGTGTGTTTCTGCGTCGTTTTTTCACACTGTTTGTAGTTATTTGCGCCATAAAGAGGCCACGCTTGCCGATGGCGCACTCATTCCGAGTCGTCGTTGCTGTCGTGTTGACTTCTTTGTCGCTGTCTTTAAACATTGCACAATCCTTGGTGTCATCAAGCGCATAGGATATGCTACACTTCTTAAAAATCTTTAAAAGCACACCATCAAAGTTCCCGGGATGCCGTTTCACGCTGCAGCCCCCCCCCCCCCCCCCCCCCCAGCGACGCACCATTATTTTGTCCACTCCAAAGTCCCGCCCTGCTTGAACGTCGGATGACGACTCTGCAGCTAGGACAACTTTCTTTTTATAAGCGGCGCTATAATGACATCGTCTGTTTGAGGCCATTGAGCTACATCACATATAGATCACCAGTAGCGTGACTTGAAATGACAAATGGCTCGTCTCAACACAAGCCACAATGATGAAAATAAAGGCCTCACGTACCGTATTTACTCGATTCTACCGCCCTCGATTGTAACGAGCACCCGGTTTGCACGACGAAAAAAAAAAAAAGTAAGACATCGATTGCCACGCGCACCAATTTTTCTCGTTGGCCCGCACGATCACACCACTCGGGAAAACGACTCCTTTCGGGAGCGTCTTCCGTTTAAATATGAGGTAAGGGGGAAGCTTGTGCATATCTGACGTGCAACGGAGCATTGCCGTCACTCTAGTTTTACTATGGACCGATGTCAGCCCGTGAACTTGCTTCACCCCCTTCTTCTGGACAGTTGTGGTGCCAGGCATGTCGAAGTAAAGAAGCGTTTGATCGGCATTCCCGATTTGCCCAAGCAGGTAGCCGTCGTTGTGCCGCAAGTTTAGGACGAACCTCTGAAAACTGTGAAGCTTTTTATCGTACTCCTCCGGAAACGTTTGGCATATGCCTGTTCGCCTTCTGAGGGAAAAGCCTTTCTTCTTTATAAAGTTAGTTATGCAGCACCTGCTCGCTTTAAAATGGCTCTGCATTAGCCCTTTTTCTAAGGCTAACTGCATAGCCTACACTTGGAGCAGTTCTGTCGCCACAGGCCGCTGTGCTGCTCACTGCTCAATCACATACTCGCCGAGCAGCTCTTCAATTTGCAGAAACCGACCCTGCTGTGGTCCACTGAAGTCTTTGCGTGAATCTTTGCTGTCGACAATCTTCTGCTTTTGTTTCCGCCAGTTCCGCACGCACATTTCGGGAACTCCGAATGACCGCGATGCGGCCCGATTTCCGTCCGTTTCAGCACACGCGATGACTTTTCTTTTAAAAGCGGCATTGTAGTGCACTTGTCGAGTTTTTGGACTCAGTCCTTCCATTCCGTCGATGCTAATGCACTACAAGATGATGAACTCCTCACAACACGTACGAAGTGCCGCACATACAAAACATATAGGCAGAAATGGCCGTCGCGCCATGCCGACGTACGTAGGGGGCGGCCATTTTGGAAATGCGGATGGCAATAGAATGACCGTATTCATTTTTTTTTTTTTCGTACTCCATTCTAACGTGCATGCGATTTATGAACTCGCTTAACCGGAAAAAAGGTTCCCGTTAGATTTGAGTAATTACGGTACTCAAGTTACTCAACGAACGGAACGGTACGGTACGGTACTCAACGAACGAGCGGCATTTCATGGCGTCTTTTGATGCAGAAAAGATTATTTTGTGCAGTTAGATCGATTACTACTGATTAATAATAGGCGATCCGTCTGATGTCATCGAGACTATTTTGAAAATGTTCTACTGCGGCGCTTGTGTTCCTGTGCATTTACCTTAATTTCTCGGTAAGTAGGGCATTGTTGTTGAAAATATTGTTGTTTTAGATGTTAACATACATTGAGCTTTCACTCTGACGTAAATTGTTATTTGACTTTAGTGTCCCTTTAAAGGCCAACTCCGGCGAATTTTCAAGGTCAATGGATCTCAATGAAATTCTCTGGGTACATTCATTTGCACGTTTACGCCATTCATGCTAAATTGCAAGCTTTAGAGTTCCGCACATTCTCATCAAATGAATATTATAGCTTGCCACGAAACGCTCACGTCGCTTGCCAGAATTAATGGCAACATCGTGCATGTGACATTGAGTTTTGCCTGGCAGAAGTGACTGAACTGATGTGCCACTGCAGTGTCGGCTTGTCTGCTATGGATTGTGTGGGTTTGGCCGGCACTTCCTTGGTTGAAGGTGTGATATTTTTTTCCGTGTTGGTGGGCGGGTGATAGGTGGCAAGTGGTGTGCATCGTGAGCCACATACGATTCACCATATGTTAACCATAACAGCGTAACCGTTTTAGCCGATTGCGGCGGACAGCGTGGACAGGTAGTGTCATGTGGCATGTATTATGAGCAATCAGGCAGGTTCGGGCAAATGATTACGTCAAACGTAGCACAGTCGGTTTCACGATTTTTCGGTAATTGAGAGGCATTTTCGAATTTCTTGAGCATTTCAGCTATCGGGAGCGTGACAAGAGTATATCAAGAACACAAAAGCACCGTTATCCTTACATGGTCGAAAAATCGCTGGAGTCGGCCTTTAAGTGAAGGATTGGAAACACTGTGAAGTAGACGAACGCACCTTTTCTCGCAGGCCTGGCCAGTGGAGATGCCACCGTGGCTGCTGCCGTTGGCAAGGGGGGCTTGGAGCTGGGCAAACTTGGGCAGGCAGTGCTGCTGCTGGTAATGGTGGTGGTGGTGGTGGTTGTGGCTGTGGTTGTGAGTGCAGCAACTGCGGGTGCAGCGCCACCATTTTGAGGCACCCTGCACCTGCTGCTGCTGGCAGTGGGTGACCAGGGCTGAGAGACAGCTGCCGCATCGAAGTTAAACGTCTTCTCAAGGCTGAGAGGGCAGTCCAGGCCACACTTGCAGACACCGTCGGTCTGCAGGTACCTAGCCACCTCGTCCAGAGTCCGCAGCTGGTGGTTGCTTGGGCTGTCCGAGGCAAGAAATCACCATAGATGACACAAAAGCACTGTTATTTACCATCCTCAAAGAAAGAAAGATATGGCGAGCATATTGACTATGATAGAGAAACAGCCGGCTAACCCATCAAGAGCTGAGGCATCACACAGAACTGCAATTCAGACCATAACCACTGACAGAGTAGGAACCGGTTACAATGCATTTTTTTCAGACTCCCAATTACAATCCACAGAACTCCATGTATATGGTTATTGTACAGTCCCTGAAGGTGAAGGACTTGTTCTATTGCAGCTGACGGAAAATTTTCGTAGATGCGAGGCAGTGTGCACGCCTCTCAGTATCTATGGAACCCAGCAGAGGAGAGAGCAACCACGGTGTTACGAGGAGCAGGGGACGCGAAGTGAACAAACAGAAAAAGTGGGAAGAAAAAAAGAACAAGTGTGGGGGAGCGCAGTAGGACAGCATGGGCACGAAGTGTCAGGAGGTGTTAGCAACTGCCAGGGTAATACAGCCACCTTTGCTCCCTTTGCTCCAGAGGCTTGTTATGCATTTAGTGCGCTCTGACAGTGCCTTCGTCTGCAAGTGCAAGTTACTGCTGTTTGGGTCTTCGATTTTCTGTGTAGAGCAGGGTTCTCCCCAGAAAATTTTGAGAGGTGGACGGCGAGGGGGGGGGAGGAAGAGGGGGAGGAGGAGGTTGTGTCATATGAGCGTTAACCGAATAATGACAACACAACAGAGGGTCAAGCAGGGGGAGGGAGGGTGGGTCCTATTAGCATGAACCGAATAATGACAGCGCAACAGCAGATGTGCAGATGTTCAAGCAGAATTACAAAATACAAGGGACTTTATTTCTTATTTCTGCCTTCCCAGACATGTTACACCTTCAGCCTCCGATTCTTGCTCTTCGCCCACTTTTCAACAACCTCTTCATATGGATAGGTGTCAACATCAGGTCCTACGCATGCAATGCGAATAAGGCAGTCCAGCGACTTTTCTTTCAGGCGGTTTCTTAGCTGCGTCTTAATTAGCTTAAGAGCAGAAAAGTCTCGCTCACAGTCTACAGTGTGCGGTGGCAGTACAAGATATGACCCTGCTAAACAAGCCATGATAGGAAACAGTTCTTTCATATCATGTGCCACAAAAAGCAAGAAGTCTGCAGCTGTCAGCTTTTGTACACGGTCGCACTCAAGCACGAAGTTGGCAAAAGCAATCCACTCTGCAAGCATATCCTCAGTATATGGCTTGCCAAGAGTGGGGCAAAGCCTCTGCAGCGCACTGACAACTTCAATGCCGTTGCCACCAACCATTTGTTTGTAGCTGCTACGGTCAAACACAGTAGAATAGCTGGCCAATATAGGGTGGTCCTGAAACCTGTCCTGGATATTTTCCAGCAGCTTCTTGACAAATGCCCTTTTGGTGTTATGGAGCCATTGTTCAGATTCCTCTGTAATGGTTACCTCTATGTCATGGCTGACACAAAAATCCTTGACCTTTGTTTGGATGTTGCTTTGCGTTTCCAAGGTCTTTATGCATGATTTTATAAGTCCTTGTATAAGGTCCACCTGCAGCGATGATGTTTGAAGAGTTCTGGAAAGCCTGTCAATTGCTGGGAGAAGGTTACACATCATCAGTAGAGTCCCTACAAACTTTGCATTCGTCACGAACTTGAGCAGTCCCGCTGCCCTGATGTCACTGCGTTGTTCTGCCTCCCTAGAGAGACTGATGATGATGGCCGAGAGATTATTGCGGATGGCTGTGCATGACCCGCCAACACTCAGCCACCGTGTGGCAGATGGCTCGATGATTTTCCCTCCACGTTGCTCCGACTCCAAAATGTTCGGCACAGCACTCAGCCCAGCTGTTCGAACTGAACTGGATGCATAGAAGTTGTACAGTTGCTGCAAAAGTTCTTTAAATTTACTGATGTATGGAATTGATTTGGCGGCCTGCAATGCTACTAGGTTGAGCTTGTGTGCCGCACAATGAACCCCTACAGCCTGAAAGCTGTGGGGAGCTGTTAGAGCTTTTTGCTTGTCAATCGATAACTTCACAGCCCCCCCCCCCTTTTTTTTTCCCGTCATAACAGGTGCGCCGTCAGTTCCAATTCCGCGAAGGACACCAAAGAGCAGGCCCTTCTTATTCATAAAATCTTCAATGGCACAAGCAATGTTGGTGGCATTGAGGGCTAATGCTCTTTCGTCACCTTGGTGTGGTTCGTGGTTGCCCAGTACATCAATCATAGTCAGGAATTTTACTCTTAATTCCCCACCGAAAATGTACCTGCAGTGGATGACCAGCTGCTCCACAGTTGCGCAGTCAGTAGTTTCGTCGAACATGAGAGCATAGTGCTCACTCTGACGAAGTTCGCAAAGGATTTTATCTTCAGTGACATCCGACAAGCACGTGACCATCTCCTGAATTGATCTCTGGCTACAGTACGTAGCATTCTTTCCGGCTGTTATCTGTGCTTTCACATCAAGGCCAAGCAGAGACAGCAGACCGAGAAGCGGCTCGAAGTTCGTTGTGTGTGGTATCCGGTGTTTGCACAAGTAATACATGGACGCAAATGCTTGCCTCATGGCGTTGCGGGAGACCGGGCACTGAACTTTTTCAAGCGGCGACACGGCCACCTTGCTGTTTGCCTCAAGCGTGACAGCGTCGCGGTGCGAATGGCATGCATCATGTTTACGAACACTGTCTAGCCGTATCCTTTTGCATGGTTGTTCATTCCATACGGGCTTCTCTAAAGGCCTCTTGTTGTATTTTATGCACAGCTTGCAAAACATCCCACCTTTGATGTTGTCATAAAAAAGCCATGGATGGTCACGTATCCAAGATGCGTTGAAGACTGCTGCCTGCTTGCCGACTTCGCAAGCATTTGTCTCATCACACGTTGCTTCAACGCTTGGGGTTGAACTGCCGCCATCATGCGCACTGGATTTCAGTCCCTGCGACACAGGCGATGTCAGGGGCTCAACAGCGTCCACGTCGGGTGCTTCCGGCTGCGTAGTTTGTTCTTGCGGATCACTACTGGTCACTTCTTCGGTAGCTTTTCGAGAAAAAAACGACAGCAGAGACGGCTGCGCCGCCTTTTTTCTCGCAGCCATCTCCCGCGCACTGAACCAACTGAACGACTGAACCTCTGACTGAACGAACAACGAACGACTACGAATTCCACGAGGCTTTTGTTGGCGTAGTCAGAGAATATCTACCACTGGCGTAGCGCACGTGCGTGCCCGCCTCGTTTGCTTGGATAGGATTTACGTGGTTATGAAGATGGGACGTTCAGTGGCGCCACACCACGAATGTTTTAAAAATGTACATATACGCAGAGCGTGTAGGCGCTGTCTTTACTAGTGATGCTGCGCAAATAGGAAAATGCAGATTCTTGAGAAAGCAATAAATAAAGTTGAGGAAGAAAGCAGCGACAACGTTGCGAATAGAGGCCCTCAACAACGATGAGAGCGCGCGCGCAAGCTGTACGATCGGTATCGGCGAGCCGAATGCCGAAGCTGTATGGAGGCGCAGCCAAGCCAACGCCATGCCGGCCAAGCCTAGGAATGAAAGGGGAAATGGCACCCGTATCACCGTGCGCTCTCAACTCCTGTTCTTTTGCGATGAGCGCGTTCTTTGACATTAACTTTTCTCTCCAGCCGCTGACGGGTCCATTCATTGAACATTTCCTTCCCGGCCTGCTTTTTCAGTTCGCGCTTGCGGGAGCCGGCGTGCCGGCGTCTCGCACTCGTAGGTTCCAGTTTTCCCCGAGTACAGCAAGCTTGAACCCCGAGAGGTGGGCAGTGGTGGACGGCCGGCTGGAGAGGTGGACGGTCGGCCGGAGAGGTGGACGGCAAAACCACCGCCGACCACCGTGGGGAGAACCCTGGTGTAGAGAGTACAGTCAAATGACGATTTTCTAGACACCCTAAGTGTAGAGGGTGCTACAATTATGCCCTTTTATTAGGCTGCCACCAGAGTGTGCTAAAGCTGATACTTTTGTTTCACACTTGCTGCCCGCTATTTAGCTCACCAGTGTGACATTTTTTTACACCTGATCTCTATATTGCCTTGAGCAAGCTTTTCGCAACGGCACGATAGGTTGCGATCTGCACGCTAGGCATAATGCACATTAGATGCCTTGTCAGTAGTTGCCGTGCGCCATCATAGTAGGTTGGTGCGGAGTCAAAGAAACATTCTGCTGATGCTGGATACAGGAGGGCCGACTTAAATTTTGAACAAGAACGAGGGCATGCATCTGCAACATTAGGGTGGTGGTCCCTGGTAGCCACTCTTTTTGCCACTGCGCACATCCCTGAAAAATTGACAACATATGGAATTTTAAGGGGAGACGCGGGTCGAAAAGTCGCGGTTTTCCGGAAAATTTTTGCTTTTTTTTTTCCGGCTGTATTGGCATCCTTGGACTATAATCTATTACTTCTGAAAATATCAAGCTAAAATTCGCACGAGAAATTATCAAAAAATGCTTCCAAGTGGGCAGCGGTGACGCGAGAAATGCGCGAAAGTCGCGAAAAACGGCGAAGTTCGCGTCGTCCTGTCGCGAAAACGACGCGTTGGCCGCCATTTGCAATCGTGCACGCATGCTGCGAAGGCCGTATCCTTCACAATCCACTAGTAGCCAGTCTCGTGCCTTCACGCAGAATAAACAAAAAACGAGAAAAACAACGCGTACGTCACGCATTTTGAATATCGCGGCACACAGCGCGAGGCCGCCATTGGACGGCGGTGCGCTCCACGCTCCTCCCCCTGCTATCTCTCCGGCAAAAGAGCGAAGCCTCGGACGTCGCGATCGAGTTTTTCTGCGTTTCTCTGCATTTTTGCGTCATGGCAAGCCCGAAGAAGTGCAGTTCAGATAATCGAAAGTTCATAACTCGCCACAAGTATCGAGGGAAACGGTGTCGGACGCTTCGCAAAGCGACAGCGAACGACGATGTCGCCCCCGATTAACGCCCCGACGCTCTGACTTCGGATAGGCCTAACAGCGTCACCGAACCCTGCGACAGTGGTTGTGAAATAGCCGCTGCCGTGGAATTCGTCAGTGCATCCCAAAGGAAGATTGGATTCTTCGAGAGTGAACGTAGACCGGTAGATGCTGCTACTGCGAACATGCTGCTTTGCGAAATCGATGCGCTGACGGCACTTGTGGCGGGTGCGCAATGTCCAACCTGCCGCGAACGGAAGCTCGGCGTGCGAGAGGCAGCTGGAAAGCGCAAAGGACTTTCGGCATTCCTCGAACTGTGCTGTCAAAATTCTGATTGCCCTGAATCTGCACTTTCGTTCACGCACACGTCGAGACGTACTGCTTCGGCTGGGGACCAAGGAACGAGCGCTCGTTTTGACAGCGGCAGCTCGCGTGACAGCTTTGCTATAAACGTGAAGGCAGTTCTGGCAGCACGCGCTATAGGCGCAGGCCACGACCAACTTTCACGATTTTGTGCGATTCTCGGTCTTCCGAGCCCGATGCATCACAAGACATTCAACGGCATTTGCAAGAAGCTCCATGGTGCGGCGATGACGGCAGTGAGCAAAAACTTGCACCAGGCACGAAACATCACGAAGGATGCAGTCGGCGGCAGAGATGTGCCAGTCATGTTTGATGGCACCTGGCAGAAAAGAGGTCATAAAAGCCACAATGAAGTGGGCACAGTCGTGTCCCTGGACACGGGGCTCTGCCTCGATTTTGAAGTTCTTTCGAACTACTGCCATTCTTGCAGTATACACAGGGACCTTGGGGAGGATGAAGAGATATGGCGAGCTTTTCATCTTCCAGTTTGCCAAAAAAACACTGACTGCTCATCCCATGCAATGGAACCTGCAGCAGCTGTCAATATATGGCAGAGGACCTTGTCTTATGAAACTCCACTGCGATTCACCAGCTTCCTAAGTGATGGTGACAGCAAGGCCTACACTGCAGTCTGCGAGGCAAATGTATACTGTGACACCCCAATTGACAAAGAAAAGTGCACGAACCACGTTGCAAAGCGCTTGGGAACTGCCCTACGGAAATTGGCAACGCCACTGCCACGAGGCGAAAAACTGAAAGATGCGACAATAATAAAACTACAAACATATTACAAGATCGCCATCACGAGCAACAAGGACAGTGTCCGAAATATGTACACTGCCATATGGGCATCGTATTTTCATTGCTGCTCCAGTGATGGTGCCAGTAGCCACAACTTTTGCCCCGCGGAACCAAATTCGTGGTGCAAGCACAAGCGTGCGGAAGCACTGGGGGAGCCTGCACCACGCCACACTCCACTGTTGACGAAGGCTCAAGGATTGGCAATTATGCCTATCTACAAGCGCCTTACAGAGGAGAAACTCCTTATTCGGTGCCTTCATGGCAAGACACAGAATGCAGCCGAATCGCTGAACAGCAAGATATGGCTGCTATGTCCAAAAACAAAGTTCGCCTCCAGAACAACTGTGGAGACAGCCACCGCTCTTGCTGTACTCTGGTACAACAAAGGCCACAGGGGCTTTGAAGAAGTGCTCGAAGGCATTGGAATTCTCCCCTCACAAGATCTGGCCACACATGGTGACCACTGTGACGTCATGCGCGTCGGGAAGATGAACCTGAAGCAAACTGCAGAAGCGAGGGCACACCGTCGCAACACAGCGAAGAGAGCTCGTGTTGAGGACACTGACCGCAAGAGCCGTGAAGGACCAAGCTATGGTGCAGGGGACTTCTAGACACTTGCAGTGCATTCAAGGCAAGGTACTTTTCATTATGCCCCAATTTGATGCAAAAAGAATGATTTCCTAATAAATGCCAACTTTGCGAACTTTCAAACTTGTTTTTCTCGTTTTCATTTTTTCTGACAGTTTCACGCTTTCCGGGCAGCCTTTTAGAAACTTATATTCATTGTATATTAACGAAACTTGGCACACATATTCTTCAACACATGCAGAATGCAAATATCTACTCTAAATTGCAATGCCTACCAGCATTAGTTGTGAAAATATTAGCTTATTGTTTCAAGGGAGATTGAAAATAATAAGTCATTCAATACAATTTTTTTTTCTTGGTTCCAATATTTCTGTGACATATCTATATAGATATTTGCGCTTTTCAATCTACCAAGAGTCAAATAAGATCAGACACAGTGCTTTTACTGAAAGTTTAGTACATAAAAGAGTGCCCGCAAAAAATGTAACTTTTTGCTATTGTTTATGGCATAACTCAATAATTATAGCAGCTACACAAAAAATGATTGCATATTTGAAGTCTGCATGAAAAACTATACTAATAACAAACTTTTCAAGTCTCTATTACTAGAAATAAAAAAAAAACTTTTTCGAGGAGCGTCTCCCCTTAACGACCGTTCAATGTATAATTCCTTAGCAGTGTGGTACTGTGACAAAGTATGAATAAATGAGGAGGTCCGAGAAATTATCAGGAGGCTTTCGGCTACGACACTTACAGCCACATACAGCCTTTCAAAAACGCTGCTTTGGTTTGAGCGTGGCAAGTTGTTCAGCTCTGCTCCTCAGCAAAAGTCCATTAACAGGAATTCCACGAGCACGAGTGTCCCCTAGCCATATCAGAAAAACAGACTCGACATTCGGGTTCGCCGCTTAGTGCATTCGAAAGCGCTTTTCTTGCAATTCGCTGAACTCACATTTTTCGGCGACACCCGCTTGTTTTTCACGATTGTCGGCACAATAATTAGCCTGAATTTTTCTTACAGTGAAATCTACTTCCTCTTGCGCTCAGTCATTTCACGAAAGTGCGCAGCCGAGCCGCCAAGCACAGTCGCTGGTCGCACAAACACGAGCCGCTTATGAATGTCACTAGATTGGCTTGGCTGAACCATACCACGAACTAGTTCGTTACCGACAATGTTGCCAGATATACCGCTGTATTTGCTCGCACAATACTTGCACTTTTTCTTGCGGAAAACCTACAAAAAGTTGGGGGTGCGAGAATGATGTGGGGGAAATTTTCACGAAAACGTACAGAGCTAAAAATAAAACAGAGTGGCCGCAAATCGGGATTCTCATGCCAGCAACTTACTGCGAGCCTTGAGAAGCACTAATGTAGCTTTCATATCGCCCCATAGCGTAATAACATAGGGGACATAACATACAAAACACGCCGCAAGAAGCACTTGCTTCTTTGGCTTGTCTTGGATTAGATTGAGGCTCCGTGCGATATTAGTACGCTTCATGCTTACGAGATGGTGTTAGATGGTGTGCGCCATCATCATCAATGGCTGGAACAAGCAGACGACATTACTGCTGCATTTATTGGGGGTGCAATAATTACTGTGAAAAAAAAAGTACCGTATTTTTGTTGGGTGATGTGGAGGGTGCAAGAAGTATGCGAGCGTGAGGACTACACGAGTAAATACGGCAGTTGTGTCTCGACTAAGTGAAAAAACATATATTGGGCGTCGGCCCCGCATAATTCCGCATTTTACAAAAGCCCAGTCTAAAAAATTCTCATCCTAAATTTAGTCTGTTCTACAGCAGATAGTCAGCTATAGCAGGGTCCATTGTGAGTGGAGTGGATGTTATTTAAAATACATGGTGACCAAACAAAACTACGCATGTGGTCTGTTTTAACCGGATCCATTGTAACGGGCATAGACTGTAATACGTTCTCGTGATCCACGCAGGTGAGCTACACTGTCGAATTAAAATGTTAATGTAATGTGAGAGGGGCCTTGGTGCAGCTAAGTTCAGAACTATCAGACCAACTTTGAACTGTCCAGTGAGCCGTTGATGCTGCACGAGAGCAACAGCTACCACCAGCCAATTGGAGGCCCAATTTGAGCAAATACCGTAATTACTCGAATCTAACGCGCACCTTTTTTCCGGTTAAGCGAGTTTATAAATCGCATGCGCGTTAGAATCGAATACGAAAAAAAAAAATGAATACGGTCATTTTATTGCCATCGGCATTTCCAAAATGGCCGCCCCCTACGTGCGTCGGCATGACGCGTCGGCAATTTCCACCTATGTGTTTCCCATGAGCGGCATTTGATACGTGCGCTGCAGAGTTCGTCATCTTGTAGTGCATTAGCATCGACGTTATGTAAGGGCCGACATTAAAAACTCAACGAGTGCACCACGATGCCGCTTTTAAAAGAGAAGTCATCGCGTGTGTCGAAACGGACGGAAATCGGGCCGCATCGCGGTCGTTCGGAGTTCCCGAAACGTGTGTGCGGAACTGGCGGAAACAAAAGCAGAAGATTGTCGACAGCAAAGATTCATGCAAAGGCTTCAGTGGACCACAGCAGGGTCGGTTTCCGCAAATTGAAGAGCTGCTCGGCGAGTATGTGATTGAGCAGTGAGCGGCACAGCGGCCCGTGACGACAGAACTGCTCCAAGTGCAGGCTATGCAGTTAGCCTTAGAAAAAGGGCTAATGCAGAGCCAGTTTAAAGCGAGCAGGTGCTGGCTAACTAACTTTATGAAGAGGAAAGGCTTTTCCCTCAGAAAGCGAACGGGCTTCACAGTTTTCAGAGGTTCGTCCTAAACTTGCGGCACAACAACGGCTACCTGCTTGGGCAAATCGGGAATGCCGATCAGACGCCTCTTTACTTCGACATGCCTGTCACCACAACCGTCGAGAAGAAGGGGGCGAAGCAAGTTCGCGTGCTGACATTGGGCCATGGTAAAACTAGAGTGACGGCAATGCTCCGTTGCACATCAGATAGGCACAAGCTTCCCCCGTACCTCATATTTAAACGGAAGACCCTCCCGAAAGGAGTCGTTTTCCTGAGTGGTGTGATCGTGCGGGCCAACGAGAAAAATAGATGCGCGTTGCAATTCATGTCTTATTTTTTTTTCGTCATGGAAACCAGGTGTGCGTTACAATCGAGGGCGCGGTATAATAGAGTAAATACGGTATGCATTCCTGTCTGCACAAATAAGAAAGCATTTATTCCAAGCTGATCAAAATAAGTGGCTGAGAAAGCCTGCTAGAAACTCCTTATTGTCGGGCTAGGCTTTGCTGATGCGACGGCACTCCCTCCCTGCTTAGAACATGCGCTGCAACTTTGTTAACAACCGTAGCTGGTGATTGAAGCTTTTGTAACTCTTCTGCTGAATAAATTCAGCATTAATGAGCACAACTAGGCTGCTCCATACTGCTGAGTGAAATTGAAACGATGGTCATACGACAAAGCAGGCAGCAATGATAGTCTTTACTGCAGCTGGCCACCACGCTTACCTGTAGTAGACAATCCTCTCTTCGACAAGAGACCGTCGCCAGCCAGGGGGCACATGTACAGCACTGGGCATATAACCAGGTTTCCCAGTGCCTGGGGTGACTTCTTCCATCGTAGCAGTACTGCTGCGAGAGCTTGCATGTGTTTCATCCTTGGAGCCCTGCAGCAGCTCAGGTGCTGGATCATGTGTTGGGCCTGCAATAAGTGACAAACATGCTTCAGTGAAGCAGGAATGCAAAACCATTAAATGTAGCACATATTGATCTAAACCAACCGCAAAGCACTGCTTCCGTGTAGGAGTGAAAATGCCAGTAGTTTGCCTGTAGAGCTATGCAAATCTGTTGCTGACTACAGTAAGTCTTCAGTAGCTCAAATGCAAGAAGAACCCAGAATGTTGAATGAAATATCAGGGGTATGAATGCCTCATAATACTAGTAGCTCTCATAAATATGACTTGGGGCAACATGAAAACTTGCACAGTAATGTTTATAATTTCTTAAGGCTGCAGCAGTGTCATAGACAGCTCTGGATGACTGCCAATAGTTTTTAAACAACAGCTATCATAATCTTAAAAGGCGTGCATGTATCTGTGCAACAGGGGATAAAATGTTCAGTGTCCCGTGACAGCTGGTGGCTCCTTCACAATCTTGCAATGCCTTTCTGCATAACAGAAGTGAACTGTGGCAAAAGTGATTTGAAGTCATTTGACAGGAGACGGACCCCAGCCAGACCATCTCATTTCTTTTTGCCTTTACTTTTATCAGTCAAGATACAATTGTTACTGTAGACAGTTTGGCTACTTTCTCTGCTTTATAGGCAGGCAATCCACTTTGTGACAGTGACGTAAATATGCAAATTTTCTGCTAGAAGTGGAAAGGCCGCTGATACTTTGTCACAGACAGGCAAATAGTATGAATTAACCTAATTTATACAACAGCACAGTTTGAATTAAGTGATTTTAGAACCGATTCAATATATAAAATGCCAAGGAAGAATTTTAAATATATCATATATAAAGTGCCAAAAAAGAATTTTAAATTTATCAGAATTAATTGAAAGTTTGAACTATAGTTTCAATTGTCGATATTGTATAAATTTAAGAGTGAAAGAAGAGTAATATTTTTCCAAGGGGCTCATTTATATGTCAGACCCACATTTGTTCCCAAGATCTCAAGGTATCGAAATAATCTACTTGCATCATTAGTAACCATCACTGAGCAAACTATATTTAATAATGCACTAATCACAGGGATAGAACCGGGTACATGGGTTTGGGAGCAGTCCTGGAAGCAGGCAAAAGTGCCCCTTGTAGCAAGATTGGAGCAACCAGAAAGGCCTTTTCAAGCAAGTTTCAAGTAGCCAAATGAAACTTCACAGCAGACGTCGCCCTGTTACACACAGCACATGTGAAGCAACATTTGCCTAATGCTGCACTTTTTGAAACAAGAACGAGTTTTTGCTGTCTCTGCTGCCGTCATATCCCTTGTACACTCCAAATTGCGTCCAGCCACAACAGCACAAAAGGCGAGGCTGTTAAACCACTCTAATCAACATGACATAATGAACTGTACCAACAGGTGTAATCGCATGCTTAATGGTCACATTGACTAATTAATAATGAACTTCATCAATGTGTATAAATATGTGCTTAATGATATTCATTGAATGATAAGTGAACTCATGGTATATTCAATTTTCATTGCCTGTGTGATTAGAAAAAAAAAAGGTCATTTATACTGAAGCCTAAGGAAATGAAATTATTGCTGTTTACGTAGGATTTTAGGCTTATTTGAAATATGTAATCCGTTTTATAGTAAGTTGAATATAGTACCAGGAAAATATAGCTCTTTTTAAACAGACTTTTCCTGCCACAAAGCTTTTTACATTTATGAGTAAATAATGCCTTATATTGCTCCACATTGACAATGCAATGCAAATGACTGTGCAATGCAAGTAACTATAGAAGAGGTCTGTATATTACACTTAAATAAACAAGCAAAATTGTAATGTGGCAAGTTCTAAATGCTCAGCACATACACATTGCTTACTTTAGATTCATAATAACAATATTTACGATACCATGCTTTAAAGAAGAAAATTGCACTCTTCACATGTTAAGAAATATGCAGCAAAATTTGGCTATCAGAAGTACTTTTAAAAACATGATGTCCATACTCCAGAAATTGCCTAAAATTGCATATTGATAAAAACGCATTTTAAACGTAGAAATGAAAGCTTATCTGAGTGGCAATGATGAGTGTGTGTTTTTTTTATCTGATTTCTTGTATCATGAGATCATGATAACAAGTTATTTTGAGCATGTTGCTTTGGTGGACTCCTCATACTAAATGCAATGACAAGTACCCAAGGGACAATTTGCAGGGGAATACAGACAATGAGCTTTTTTTTAGTGTATAGCCACATTGTGCTTTTAAAAGGCTATTTTGGTCTACTTCAACTACAACCTTGATTTTCTTTTTTTTTTGTCATAAATGTACAGAAACTAAACTTAGAAAGCAATTTATAAAAAAAGAGATAATTTTTCCTTCATGAAATGTACTCCGTGTGTGTAATATTTACTATTATGCAGCTTCCTTCTATGCACTGTAGCTTGTGTCATGACAAAGAACGACACAGAGTTTCGGGCACGCAGCCAGGAAGAACGAGGCAGAGGAAGACCAGAATAGAACGGCTGGCCCAAGATCGGGTGTCTCTGTGTCTCTTATTCCTTATGCTTGTTACAAATAATATTGTATTAATTTGGCTCTTACACTGTATTTCTGCCCCTCCCTCTACAATAAGCAAAGTGTACCCTGAGGGCCCCATAAATAAATAAATAAACAAATAAATAGAACTAGGCAATGAGGTCAAGAATATCCCAGAGGTAAAATCACCCACAAGGGAAAAGGCGATTTTTCACCAACTTCAGCTCATTTCAACTGACACCCCAATTATACGCTACAGTTAAAGGCAACAATCAATGTCCTCTATAGTTTTTTGCTGACCTAATTGTCAGTTCAATTGATTTGGTTGTGTCTGCTAAATGCATGAAACACTGAGAGAGCCCTTTGCAGGAGTCATGCCCGTGCGAACACACACCTGCAGTGATGGTGGTGTGGCTAGCTGCTGCTGCATGACTGCTGCTGTGCTGCTGCTGTGGCCAGGCGGCAGCGTCCTCCTCCGTGGCGCTGGGGGTTCCCTCCTCGAGGGGGCAGGGGGGCAGGGATGCCGCTCTCAACTGGGGGGGGCCGTCTGCCGCCATCTAGGGGGCCACTGGGCCATGCTGCCAGCTCGGGGCCCCTTTAGCCCCCTCGAGCTCCCGTGCCCCGCAGGAGCATCACTTCCGGCCGACACTCCAGCGCCTGTGTGCCAGAAACACCAGGTGAGCTTGCACCCTCAACAGAAAGCACACTCCATATTATGCTTAGGGCTCACTCAATCTCGCCAAAATTTTCCTGAGCCCAGCTCCCCTCCCCCCCCCCCCCCAACTCTCACAAACTTTTTTTGCAACCGGACTCACTCCGACTCATACTCACAAAAATATTACTCACTTGGACTCTCTAAGACTCGCACTCGCCCAGAATATGAGTGGGTTGACTCATAATTCCATTAGCCTAGAATCAGCTTTTTCTACCATGGCGTCAATGCTCTTGAATACCAATATACGTAATCGCTGCTCTTCTTGGTGCCTTTAATATAGCACCTTGAAATGTGAGTTTTGTGTGGTTGCAAACTAGTAAGAACATTTTTCTTGAAAGAGCTATTTATCAAGAATTTCCCTGAAAAGAGTTGGGCTGGAGAAGTCAAGGCACCCTCCTACCTAATTAACACCTATGATAAATATTGAAATGGTGAATGAATACCTTTGTGAAATACGTATGGGTAGATGTGAGTACAAATTCTATGATTGATTGATTTGTGGGGTTTAATGTCCCAAAGCCACTATTTGATTATGAAACGCCATAGTGCAGGGCTCTAAAAATTTCGACCACCTGAGGTTCTTTAACGTGCACCCAAACATGATTCCAGGTAATTGATTGATATGTAGTGTTTAACGTCCCAAAACCACCATATGGTTATGAGAGACGCCGTAGTAGAGGGCTCTGGAAATTTCTATCACCTGGGGTTCTTTGACGGACACCCAAATCTGAGCACACGGGCCTACAACATTTCCGCCTCCATCGGAAATGCAGCTGTCGCAGCCGGGATTTGATCCCGCGACCTGCGGGTCAGCAGTCGTGATTCTAGGTAAGGTTGATAGTAATGCTAAAGATGTGTAGATAGCACCATAAGTCGGCAAAAAAAAAAGTGGGACTCACTCAGACTCGGCTCACTCAAGAAACATATCTCGTGCTTTGGACTCACTTCAGACTCACGAAACTTTTGGTGAGGCGAACTCACGCTCACCGACATTTTTTTTTTTCAACCAGACTTACACTGAGTCAAACTCGCCAACATGCTGCTCAACCAGACACACGGACACTCAGACTTCTGGCTTGTTCTGAGTTTTTGGGTTCAAGTAAGTAGACTCATGAGTAAGTTGCGAATCTATGCTCTAGAGTGCCGAATACGCAGCATGCGAAAAGTTTATTTTTACATAACAAATGCTAAGCCAGACATTGTATGTTCATGCATCGATGCCCCATCACTAAGAATGTACAATTAATTTCACAGACTAGGCTACCTACAGACTTCAGACTAAGGAACTTAAGTCTGCAAAATGCCTCCATTTTATGTACCATCACCTTTGCTAACAGTAAATTTCAAACATGCAACACACTTCAAAACAACTATCTTATCGTGTGAATTTCATTGTCGTAAGAAAATAGGCCTGCTAATGCCTAGGAAGACTTAAACACCAGAGATACGCAGAATTGTTGAGTGGTAACATCGACACAAGCCCCTGAAAAGCTTCTCATTGACATAGTTCCTGAACTGGCATTGGAGGTGAGCAAAAAATCTTATCAGTTTCAAATCACATTTCAAATATCAGTTTCAAATCACATTTCAAATATCAGTTTCGAATTTCAAAAAGGCACTGGGCGCATACCTGATACAGTGCATACTAAAGATTTTAACGAATGCTCAGTTTGCCAAAACCATCAGCCAATCTGAAGATCATGACCGCTTGTTATACCAATTATAAATACCCTCGGCGCTACAACATATCAAGCAATGCATACAGTAATGTGTTTAAACACGAAAGTTTTTTTTTATGTCGGGGTCCACCAAGACTCCCCTGACATCCTTTCCGTCACGGAAGTGAGGTGGTTAATATAAAAAAAAAACACAAGAAAATGTTTCCCCAAGTTGACGATAAACTTAGAAATTAAATCCAAAACTTCTCTATCTACAAGGCGGGCACTTTGCACAGCGCACTGCCAACACGTCCACCCGACTTTTCAAATACACCTTGTATCCCCTACACGCCCTTTTTGTCGCGATCTTTGTTGGTGGGCGATGTCCCCGTCTCAAAGCAGCGAGAACTACATCAGAACACTGAAGAGTGCCGACAAGGAGTGCATTGGTAGTTTCAGTGCAACAGACCTTTCAATGCAATGCACCATATGTGAGGATGCAGTAAGCTCTGACTTTCACGTCATGTTGCCTGAAGACTAATCACCAGAAAGGAGCAGCTTGCACATGCACCAATGGTATTCCTCCACCGCACCAACTAATAAAACTGCTGCAATAAGCATCAGAGAAAGGCAATGACATCGACTGCCAATTTTCGTGCAGAGAATGCTTTAATATACAGAGAGACACGGAACATGTTCCCACGTTCACAGCTCAATCTATAAGCTCAATCTATGCGCGCGGTGCATGTTTGAGTGCGGTGATTTACTGCTCATGCGTGCACTCTGCGCTACGGCTCGACTTGGTCCGCTGGTGGCCGTGACGGTGCAGCCGCTTTTCACCAAGCTACTCTTGGATAATAAAGAAATACTCTAATTTCGGCGACTGGCACACACCACAGCATCAGACTAGGCGACCACCTTCACTAAAATGGTAGACTCCATATTCAATAATCCAGCTTCAAGGCTCTCCCACAAGGCTGAGCAACAAAACGATTTTTGATAATTTTAAGCATAATTTCAAAATATAAATCCTCGTCACAACATGAAATAAAATGCTGAAATATGTATTATATTTCATGCTCTTTTCATTTATACTATGATCTAATCACACGTTTCATCCAGTGGTCAATCCCTTTAAGTACTGCCGACCCTAACTTTCTCTCCTGCGATCCTGTCCTGCTTATCAATTATCACCGGCTCGTTCCGCCACTCATAACTTACACCATTTGAATGAAATGAAGCCCAGTGTTGCATAAGATATGTAGGTAAACAAAGTACTCCATCCTTCAAGAGAAACCACATTTAATCCCTGCTGAGCTCAAGCTACAATGGCAAAGATCAAGCTGTCCTGCTGATGATGTATACAGGCAGATATGTTAGAACAATGACGGCCTCCAGAAATTAAAAAAAAATGGGCCTATCATGCATAACACACACTATTTAAAGGGACACTAAAGTGAAATGCTGAATCCGTTTAGATTCATAAATTGAACACCAAGAACTAATGTCGTTATTTCACCATCACAGAAAAAAGTCAATGTTTCATTTTCAAACTCTGACCGGATATTGCCACATGTGACAGTACAGGTTTCAAAGCTAATATTTTCTTTTTTAAGAGGAATTGGCACAACAAAATTACCTAAACTTGATATGTCAAATCTATTATTCTTCAAAGGTCAATGTACTTCATTTTTACAGATTGGAGACTATGTAGGACTTTGCAGATGCCGTCAAAATATACGCCACGGCATTTGGCGCAAGAATTTGAAGGTAGAATCACCAACTTTACGCGTTTCCTCGCTTATCCAACGTCTTCTTGTGGCAAGCATTATGATATTAAAATTGTGAAAGAGTAGTTTACTGATATGAGAAACATCGTTTTTATCTTTATTTTCCTTTCAATATTATCAAACACGGTTCTCTATTGCTGGTCAATGTAGCATCAATGATTCACCATGTTTAGACTACTTCAACTCACCACAGCAACATGCCAATGTCATGCTATTTAACCATATGTGTTAACAAAGTAACCATAATACAGGATAACATTAACAGCACCAACCAATACACCTGCGTAAATGATGTGTATTATGCACATAAAATATTGTCTTTGACAATACATGAGAACTGTGCAATTCCTTCTTAGTTTCTCATTGATCCACTTGGAAAAATGCACTGCTATGAGGTACCTAGAGTTATACTATTTTCAACCATAAATGTGTGGGATGACTAGTAATGAAAAAGAACAAATACTAGAAGCAGTGGCAACAAAATGTACTCATTTAGATCGTAATGACTACTCTAATTCAGCACAAGGAAAGCGATCTGCCTAATACTACTTGATGTATATGTTAGATATAATGAATGTTGTGTCTAACAAAATAAAACGAGCCCTTGCAAGTTACCTTCTATAAGTTAATGCAATAAAATGCATAGCTTTCAGCCATTACTATGTAGACTGATACTTATGCCTGCTTACAACCATGGGCACCACCTTAAGAGAAAAGGCCGTGCGTTTGTCTATTTGTAATATGAGAAACTATTTCCCTTGTGTAGAGTAGCATACCAGTTCCAAAAACATTTTCGAGCTGCAACTTTTGCACCACAAGCTTAAGACAGGAACAGTTTGTCAAGCGCTGGCAAGGCAAACGGTAATGCAGCTTAGATGAACAAATATGTACGAAAAAAAGATGAGTAACTTAGGGCATTCACAACAACAAACGGTAAGGAATAGCGGTCGAGTTACCAACGAACAAGATCTATGGCTTACCAAGAAGGTTAGCAATTAGCCAAAGAGTATAATAAACAACGTTGACGTCAGCCCAACGAAGAGGTGAGGCCCCCCCTTATCCTCCCTCTACATTTGTTGCATCGCCGCAGCTCACAAGCCGAACTTAAAATGCGATGTGACAATAACGCAGCTGCGCTACGCGGCGGAAAAAAAAAGGCGCTTCCGCTGCTGACAGTACTCGCAACACGATCGGGCGAACGAGGAAAAAAATATGCAAATGCCAGAGGCGTAAATCTCGAAACGAAGGGAAATAAAACATTAGCCAAATGCAAGAGCGGATAGTACACATTGTCCGCTGGCGCAAACCGAGGTAAAGCGAACAAAAAACGAAAAACACGCACGCGTGTGCCATGGCGCCACGAAACCAAAACTGCAGAAGCGAAAATGCGCTCGGCTCGGACAGCGTCGCGGACACCACATGTCGGCATTAGTGTGCGCGTCCAAGCGGGAAACCAGCTTCAGGCTGGCCGCGAATGAGTCAGGCGACGAACTGGTAATGTCAAACGGTCGCAGTTGGCAGCCGCCAAACAAGCGCTCACCCCCCTCCCTTCTCGATAAGGTTACTACGTGCTACTGTCGTGCGCGTCGCGCGCTCTACCAGCCCCAGCGCACACGGTCTCCAACCTCGGGCTTTATTGCCCCCCACTACCGCAATCAATAAACGGACCGAGACCCAGCAGCGCGCCGAAAGGCCTGTCGGCGCTGTTACACCCGTTGCACTTAAGCGATTACGCCTTGGCGCTCTTACATTAAACGGCAAAATCACTGTTTACGTTTCAGCGGGCCTCCCAAACACATCGCAGTCACCCTACGCAACGTGCTGACAACGATGCCTCAGCGCTGTCAGCGCTACTCTACTCGACCAAATTCGAGTAGCGAGCCGCCGAGGTAATCTCCATTAATGCGTAATATAGGCCTACTTATAAATGCTTCGCTTAAACAGCTTAAGCCTATTCATACGTAGACGTAAAACGAAGCAAAGTGTGGTAGTCTCGTACCTCGGACATCGTTGGGCTTCAGGCCTCATGGGATTCACGTCGGAGTTGAAACACGGGCGTCCGGACGAGCACCGGGTCGCGCACTTCACATGAAGGTGAAATTAATCGGTGTCAAATTAACACACAACACCTGGGCCTAAAGTGATACTACTATGAGGTCAAAATCTGCGGATCAAAAGCAAAAACGCGACCGCCGAGCACAGCACGTAGCGGGCTAAGCATGGCGAAGAAAATTCCTCTCGCTGGTGTCTGCACGACGTATTCGATGCTCGTCACCGATTCCACCAAGCTGTCTTCACACGAAAAACCAAATGGATTAATCGGAATCTTGTTTGCTACTCTTTCGTGTACTACATCACATTCAACCACAAAAACATGGCTCGTTTACCCACAATGCACTTCGGCTTTACTCGCGAACGAAGACTTCCCGGAAGACTCCCAGAATGCATTGCATTGACGTCACGCAGCGTGACGCTTGGTGCGAGAGTAGGTAACTCGTGGTGCCAACGCAACAAATTGTGTACGTCCTCAAGCAAGTTTTGCGAGTTCTTTCCAGCGCAGTAGTTCCAGGGGACGGCGCATTTGACGTTGCTTGTCGTGTGGTTCAGGTCTATCTGACGCCTGCGGAGCGCACACATCCAAAGGTAATAGACTGCCAACTGGCTGGAGGCTTTAGTTGTTAAATGTCTGCAATTTACTTAGTTAGTGGAGGTTTCGGGGACAATTTTTAGTTGAGATCGCGATACACGGAAAAAATGAAAAGGTCACCTACATTCGTTGGCTGATGGTGGCTTAACGGCAACGATTACTTGCGTTGTACTTGCGCCAACGGTTATTTTCTAAACTTTCCTGCACTTACAGATTACTAATTGATTTCTCTCGCAGGAAGCCATGGACCAGGTTATGGCATTCATCGACCCGTTCAAGCAACTGTCGAAGGACTCCATCCGGCTTATCAAGCGTTGCACGAAGCCGGACCGCAAAGGTTCGTCATGCCGTTTCTGATCTTTGAAATTACTAATTGAAACCTATTTCGCTCAAGTGAACATGCTGAATCGCCCGCAGTGGCACAACGTAGCCGTTGAAGTGTATAACGATTACCGCCATGTAGGTCGTGAAAAAAAATCCAGTAGAGTTGTCGACCACTATGGCACTTCCTTCGCAGTCGTGGCTACATGATCTTGATAAGTCGCACACGTTGATCTGAGATCCTGTGAACGGGTCGCGTTCAGAACGCCGCAAATCAAAATGCTGAATTATCGGAACGCCGAAATTCGAAACACCGAGATTTCAAAAAGCTGAATTGACGAAAAACCGAAAACTTGAAATACTGCAACGTTAAAATTCCTGCATCACCATGACGATAGAGAGTCTTGCCAAGGTAAATGTTCTGCCGGCCCTGTACGATGAGTAGACGCTTCCGTCCTCTTTTCCAACATCCGTGTTCCCTTCGCCTATGTTTCAAGCCTTAAAAAATAATAATATATATTACTGCATATGTCGTCGCATAGCAGAGCGATTCCTTGTATATTCTAATGTGGTCACGAAGGTGACGAAGGCAGCAGTAGGCTTATACAACGTGAAACTCTTTATTTGGCCCAACTTGTGGCTGCATAAGGGACAGTCACATTACACCAAGCAATGTTCGCTGTACTCTGATGTTGGCACACAGTGTGTCTGTCGGAGATAAAGTGATCATTGTTGGGACGCGTCGTCTTTTATACATCACGTGTGGAACTTTCCAGCTTTATCACTAATGGTAGCTTAAGCTCTGGAATAATCTTGAGTGTTCACGTACTGCACGTAATATTAACCAAATTATCTGCCACAAATGTGAAGCTTCTCCAACACTGAGGTGTGACCTGCGCCCAGTATTGCTCACAGTCTTTGTGGGCTTAAGCCGAGCGCATGAAAATACCAAGTGTGGCAATATTGCATTTGAGACAAGCAAGTTGTGTCCCATTTCTTGTCGAAGGCTTGAAACGTTGACATTGTACCGGTTTCTCAGAGAAGCTGCCTGACGATATCACAGCGTAACCCTTGGCTCTTGATCTGTGAGCAGTGGTGTTGGTCTCTAACCGCACCCTCGATGTCTTAGAGCCAAGTTTGCTCCTTTTTTAAGGAGGTGATGATCTGAAAAAGCATGGATTGCATGGATCACTGTCTTCGAGATTACTGTAGCAGTATTCTACAGGAAAGTCGGTAATAACTCTGGTGTTGCATTCTCCTTGTTTCTCACGCTTCCAATTGTTTCTAGAACCTACTTTCTTGTCAAACACATAAACATGCGTCTCTGCAGATAAGGTCAGTCTTTCTCTTCAGGAAGCTCACCACACCACTTCGTCAATTAGGTGGTGAAATTTCGCATGGTTTTCGGCGTGGCTCAAATGGTTTTCGGCTTTATATATATTTGGCGTTTCGTCTTTTGGGCGTTTGTTTACGGAATTCTCACGTTTGGCCTCGGTAAACACGTGTAGGAAGCGAAACAATGATCAACCATTTCAAGAAAAGGCAGAATACGAAAACTCGCATACCGCACGCTAGGAAAACCCCACATAAATCTTTGGCACTTCACTAAGCACCTTTCATGCTATCATGTGTCCTTCTGGCATTAAAGGGACACTGAAGAGAAATAATGAGTTATTTTATATTGATAAACTGTACTAGTTAAAAGTACACTAAAGAGAAATAGAGTTGTTTTAGATTGATAAACTGCACTCCAAGAACTCTGATATATGTTTCACTGCGATAAGTTCATTATTAGCAGAGAGAATGAAGGCTGAAGTTTCACTTTTAAATTTTGCTCTGTAATATCCACGCGTGGCCTAAGAAATTCCACAGTGTACTTCTTGTATTTTCGCAACATTGACTCGGTGAAGTGTTCTAAAACTTCGCATGCTAAGTCTATGTCACCCCTCGCTGACAATTTACTTTGATTTTATTGATTAGAAGCTACGTTTGACCCAGTACACTCCTTCAAAAATTGCTGATGTCAGAGTGTTCGGTGTGGGAATCAGTGGAATCTGCACCCGTAGTTTTTTTTTTTTTCGCGCATTTTCTTGCTTACAAAGTGGCGTATCATGGTAGGCGTGGTGTTTTTGAGATTGTGCAATTGTACTTTACTAATAAGTGAAAAAGCATCTTTCTCTTCAGTGTTCCTTTAGGCTCAAATGCTGTCTGATCAAATATATATATATAGATGATTTCTTTTGTCTTATGTTGTTCCTCGCGTTTTCGCATGGCTTCACTGATATTCCTTCTTTTTTTTTTTCACTCACGCAGAGTTCCAAAAGATCGCCATGGCCACTGCTATTGGCTTTGCCATCATGGGATTCATTGGCTTTTTCGTCAAGCTCATACACATCCCCATCAACAACATCATTGTGTAAGTCACCTTGTTTAAGAGGCACAGTTTATGCGCAAGGCTGGGCTCCCAAAACCTTCACTGGTGCTTTCTTGACAACAGTTTTCCTTGACCAATCTGATCAGATGAGTCTCCAGTGGAGATGGGTAACATATGGCAAGTACTGGGCGCTCTGCTTCACTCAAAGACGACCAATAGAGGGAGGATCCTCATTTGACAAAATCACTGGTCAAGTGGCGTAGCGTGATTATAGTTCAGGCATAGAACCGCACATTTATGTACAAGTAGTAAATGGGGACCTTGTAATGTTTCTATTTCACTACGCCTGAAGATGTGCTATTAACTACTGCCACTTTGAAAATCCTCAAGTAACATCATTTCACTCTAATCAGATAGTTTTGTTTACAATAGGCTGGCTGTGCTACCTGAAGTTATCCCTGTAATGCCTGAATTGCTTAAGTGCCAAACAAAATTAAGATTGTTTTAATTTTCCAGCTTTAAATAGCACCCTTTAAATGGTTCTGCAGTTAAATGGTCTAAAATGCAAGTTTAATGCGTACTTTCATGTATGTTGTGAATTCTCCATATGTCATAGAAGTGAGGACCTTGCAACGAGAAACGTACATAGTAACTACGTAACATGTCTTATGCCACTTCTTGAGTGTGTACACATCAAATTAAAAAAATAAAATTAAGATAGAACTTACATTATTCAGGCTAGAAAGAAAAATAAAGTGAGAGCTATTGCACGCACTTTCCGCCATCAGCTACAAAACAATTGGTTCTAGCACAAAATGCCTTAGACGAGACAGTACTAGATTTTTCATGCTGAACGATATGTTTATCGTGAGTGCTTGATGGCGAATATTAACGGCAGCACGCATTGCGTGACTGGCTTGCTCAAAGTTTTTCGGCATGCCTCACGAATTCACGACACTCGGCAGTAAAGGGTTTAATAGGCTTTGAGGGCCATTAGCGTTGTTCTTTTTTGCACTTCCAGTTTGTTTCAATGAAAATCCAGAAGCATAATGAAATGTAGCTTTTACTTTGTTGCAATGTAAATTTGGCAGGATTAATCAAATTTTTAATTTGGCAAGGTGATTAGCGACATTTGATATTGGATCAAGGCGACTGAAGTCGCAAGTTAAGCCACTTGTGGGTACACAAAAAAAAAGCAAGAAGTTGTTGGTGTGGTTAGACACATTCTTAGAAAGCTCATGCATTCTTAATTGATCCCCACAGTAGTATCTATGGTAGCCCATGTGTTAACTTTGGCCCCATAATTGTCATAAACTGCTTTTTCTGGTGATAAAACTCACAGTAGCAGATGCTAACCAACTGGAACAATGAAAACTGCGTGTTTAGTCAAAGAACAGCTTTAGACTATTGCTAAATTTAGTAGCGAAGGGTACAGCTTAAATGTGTGTTGTTCTAATATAATAATTGCTGGGGTTTAACGTCTCAAAAACGCTATATGACTATGAGAGATGCCGTAGTGGAGGGCTCCGGAAATTTCAACCATCTGGGTTTTTTTTACGTAAATTTCAGCACATGGACCTGAAGCATTTTCGCCTTCATCAAAAGTGCGGCCGAGCTGCCGGGATTTGATCCCGTGATCTGTGGGTTAGCAGCCGAGTGCCTTAGCCACTAAAACACTATGGCGGGTTGTTGTTCTGGCGGTCCTTTCTCCAAAATTCACTATATTGTTGATTAGCCAGTTTAATGGTTTATTCTTTAACTGGCCAATTAACAATATATTGGATCTCAAAGTGCAGGTGATTTTCAAACAGTCTAAGGGAAAACAGTAAAAGTTTGTTCCTATATTCTCCAGTTCTCCTCTATAGACTTAGAACCAACTTTTGTAGTGCCTCTTCATACATAAATTAAAACTTGTCGCCCCATTGTGGTGATCTAGTGGCTAAGGTACTCGGCTGCTGACCCGCAGGTCTCGGTACCGAATCCCGGCTGCATTTTCGACGAAGGCGAAAATGTTGTAGGCCCACGTGCTCAGATTTGAGTGCACGGTAAAGAACCCCAGGTGGTTGAAATTTCTGGAGCCCTCCACTACGGCGTCTCTCATAATCATATGGTGGCTTTGGAACGTTGAACCCCACATATCGTCATCGACCGAATTAAAACCTGTCTCTCTGCAGTCAAAACCATGTTCGGTAGCAAAGATGAGTATCTTATTAAATGTCTTGAGCACTAATACAGATTTTAGGGGGAGCTTCCCGAATTGAAGTTTGCAGCATAAAATCATTTCACTTGGATATTTCGTGTTAGTAAATTATGTCTGCATAGAAAGGTGCTATTTGCTAATGATTGTCTCATAATAATGTTCATCAAATGCACATATTTGATGTGAAAATGGTCGGTGGAGCTGTCATGGGCTAACATGTGTTTCGGCTTTCTTTTTCAGGGGTTCCTAAGAAGTTGGAAAATCCACAGCTAACTTCTCCCCTTGTAAATTATTTTCCCATGGTGCTGTTCTAATAAATGCGAGTGGTTTCTTTTTTTCAATTTGTTGTGGAAAATAATGCATTAACTTCTGTCCATGGTGATTGCATTTATTTACTGAACCAGGTTGCAAGAACATAGCAATATGAAAGTTTAGGCAAGAAAGATCATTTTAAGTGTGGTTCACTACACTGGAATGAAGGTGTACACTTGATGAAGACATTTACATGTTTAGGCTTTCCCTATGAGCATATTTTATGAGGCAAGTTACTCTCCTGTGCTGTGAGCCAATAACAAGGCGACTTGCCTTTATAGTATGGCACATCACAGCTAAGCCCTACGTTACAGCTTTGATTCCCCTCCTCTATTTTGGTGGCAGTGAAATGACAGCATCTGGGTTAATATGTCCGGTAGTTTTCGTGCATTTAGGTGGACTTTTGTGTAATATCATATTAGCATTTGATTGTAGCGACATGTTCAGATGCTTATTCTAACCATGTTTCCTTATAGAGCAGTTTCTATGTTCCTGCCAGAGAAACATTTAAAAGAGTAACGCGTTGCAGTAATTCACATTAGTACTAACGTACATTTTTTTCTCATTTTACTATGAAATAGAATGCCCTTGGTTAAAGTATTTCTGTGTTATCGTATTCGAATGTTGATGCACTGCCAGATGGTGCCAATGGCTTGGCCACTCTCTTTACGACTCCAGTAATCCACAAATGCTTCGAAGTGTGTGGAATAACTAAAAGTTGCATATGTTTTCACGCACTTGGTATAGTTTCCAAAGTTTGCAGCAATAAAGGGGCAATGTAAGACTTCTCATCAGTCACTAAATGCTGCCAATTCGTATTAGAGCTTCCAGTGAAGACTCAAGCCAAAATTTATTGCACTGTAAGCAGCAGGGCATTTATAATTCTCTGCTGCCCAAAAAAGTATGTTTCGCCTCAAGGGCAAATCAGTGAATTTGACGACAAAAAATTACTATGTCACACTTTGAAGGACAATCAGCTCGACACTTGCAGCACATAAAACGCTTGAAAACAGCGCATAGGTATACACACGCCAAACATGAACTAAGAACTCTCGTAGTTATTAAGGGAACAAGGTAAGCCCTATACTTATCTATTTTAGGCAAAGTTTATGTACCTTTTTCTCCACAACCATAATAGTTACAGCAGTCATTTTACTATCATTGTGATCATATGCCATTCCTTTTTTTACTGAAGCAGATTTACTGCTGAAAATGGTAATGCTAATTTTTTACATCAGGTGCCTAATTATCACTCTGTAATAGCTATGAGATGTGTTGAAGAAGAGCTCTTCATCATAACAATTCTGATTCAGCATAATGCCTACTATGTTATATAAATACTGGCCAAAATCTATTGTTCTACATTCTGTGGTTGTTGAGATGAGGGAACATAAGTACCAAAAAAGCATGTTTTGAGGTATAATTGCATTTCAAGTTGAAAATGTGCATTATTTCAAAAGTACAGCGAGATAACAGCAAATTGACAGGCTTGTTTAATAGGCACCAGCCAGATACTCATCTTCAATATCATTTTTGTGGGTGTGTGTGTTGAAACGTCTTGCCTGGCGAGCCTCCTTTGTTGCCTAGTGCGCAGCCCCGCCAGCAGTGTACTGTCGACACAGGTCAAAGGTGCGTAAGCACTGCACTGTGCAGTGCCCGGGCTATATGGCTATCGTTAAAAGTGAGCACAACATCAAGAGGGCATATTTTCAGTGTTTGGTGTCAGAAGAAAACCTTTTTTTGGAGTGTGCTTCCACATGACAATTCAATGACTCGTTAAAGTTCTGAGTTTTCTCATAGAGACTTTTAGCAAGTTATTCTGAATGAGGCAGTTCCAGATGATTTGGCTTAACAGCCTCAATAACAGATACTTGAAGGTGTTCTTTATGAACTCTGGTTAACCATTAAAATGTCTTTTGTTGAATTTACACCAAGTTTCAGTGTCCTTTGGGCAAAGACTTTGTGATGGTTTGGTATCGTTTGATGCCATGTGAAAACATGTAGCCCAGACAACTTTTTGCATGTCCTACAATATGGTTATATTTCCTTTAATGGCCAAATGACAATACTTTTGGTGCAAGTCGATGATGGCACCACTAAGACGTCACCTGCCAGATACGATTTCCCTACAGAAACTTTGATGCCTCTGCTTCCTTCAGTTTTCGCAGTTCTGGACCCATTATTTTCTGAACGTACCAAATGCACTCCAGCTTGCACACTGTAACCTCTTTATTTGGCTGTGATGTTTGAACTGAAAGAAGTCCCTTGCTATGTAAGAATGGGGGCATGACAGGCCACTGCAAAAGTTTTGAAATATGTCATTTTCTGAGTAAAAAACACAACTAACTAATGACTAAAGGTGGCCTGACGCTCTAACCTATCTGACAAAGCCGCATGCCTGAACTGTCAAAGTAGGACCTTTGATACATTTTTTTATTCGTACAGCTTCAACTGTGGTTATGCAACTGTGATTAACTGCAGTTAATGGAAATGCAGTTTCCCTTCGCTACATGGGCTCAGTTGAGCAAGCCGACGAAGTCACTTGCCGATCATGTGGTCCACAAAGTTTGCGCACACCCTTGCCAAGCTTCGTTGTACGAGACGCCACTTCTACATGTCCGCTAGAACTTTGCGACAGCCTATTTAATCATTCCGCCTTCGACTATATATGCAGTGTGTGCAGCTCTACGAGTCGCGGAGACACGAACAATGAAAACAGCTATTCCCTTCGAAAAATGTGTATTGATGGCTTTCTACCCTCTCGAATGTCGTTTTCCACGAGTTTTACTTGACTATGATTCGCCGACTGGAGTTGCATTCCATCAAGATCATCAAACAACCCTTATGTGGAAGCTGTGTAGCAGGATGCACCAAGAAAGAATTCTGGGTGTGATAAGAGTGGTTTGTTATAAACTAATCAGGGCAGTCAAGTGAGCTACATTATTTACTCTAATGAACAACAATTTTTTTCCAAATTTTTGCCACCTGAAGTCAACTATTGCATTACGATTGACTACCAAAACTACAGTTTTTTTTTTCTTGCGTGGTTAAGGCTGTCTGTGTCAAAGGCGTAAAAATATCCTGCATGCAGATCCATGCACCCAGTTGCCTAGCATGCTTTGTGTAGTGCTGATGGTTTATTAATAATTGTCATCTTGACAGCTAGCACACTGGGGTGTTGGCACATTTTCCCAAGACTGATATATGATTTTATGAAGTGCTGTTAAGTGAAGTGCCGGTGGATATGAGTACATTATAGGGATACTGAACAAAAAAACAGCTATAAAATTGACAAAAACATTGCAATTCAACTCTGGAAGCATGGCTGTTCTGATAATAGATGAACAAAGTTTATCACACACGTTTTTTTTTAGCAGTTGGTTGTTTTTTTTTATATCATATAGATGTAGTGCCGCACGCCAGCACGGGCCATGTTGTCGCAGCCCACGCACAGTGCACGTGTACCTGTCCTCCTCCTCCCCTTTAGATTTCACTCCCCCTTTGCATTGTTTCTGCTGTTGTAGTCTGTAGGGGCTTTGGGAACGGAGCAGATTGGGGGACGCTGGCAACAGCTGGCAGCGTCCCCAGGAGGTGATTGTTCATGCCCTTTTTAGGTGCATGAACAATCACCTCCTCTAGTTTACTGCGCAGCAGCTAGATGTGGCAGTTCGTGAAATGGATTAAATTCATTCTTTTTCTTTAGTTTCTGCCTGAAATAACCATAGTTTTTATAGACTTTGGCACCCAATCTTTCAATTTGGCTGAAAATCTTGGCAGAAACAAATTTGTTCTGTATCCCTTTAACAAACGTTTGATTGATGTCAATGCTGTATGCCTTGACTGAAAAAAGTGATAGGCATTTCACTGCTATAACTGCTTTTTATGGACTTTGCAAATTGGACATTGATAAACGCTGAGCAAGTTTGGCAGGTCAGACAGAAAGACTACATGAAACAAGACCTTAAATTTTATATTAGTATCTATACCAAATTACTCTGGAAAATCGCAAACCCGCTTTTTGCGCCGGAAAATGAGCGTTGCCTGGAGAAGAGGAAATAAGACAAACTCGGCCATATCTGTTCTAAATAATATGCAGCCATTTTTTTAATACACTAACCATGTACACCAAGATATGTACGGACGTACGTATACACAGTGCAGTATGTGTTCGTAAAGATGTGCGTGATTCTTGTAGTTTTTCATCTTGCCTCTTCCTTCACATGCAAAGACAATGTTGCAGTTATGGAAACTATATATTACAGCAACAGTCGCTAAACATGGCACAGGAACCGACTAAGAACTACTCAACAAGTTTGCATCACGAACCAGGACAACCAGAAGAGACCAGACAGATGCAGAATAATGACACCATGTGGTTACCTGTCTTGCGTTTTCGTTCTAGTAATTAATCACATTAGAACTTGCACAATGTGGCCAGAAATGTATAGTAGTGATGGGAATGATGTCAGACGTGGAATGATGTCATTCGGCTGTGCCGAATGCTTCGTCTCCATGCATCAACAGCTCAAACAACAGGCGCAGTCAACGCATGAAAATATATGTGTCTTATGTACACGCAGGAGACAAAGCATTTGCACACAGGACCGATCTGTGAAAGCAAACGGGTCTATCCTGTGGGATTGAAATAGCATTGCACACTACGTAGAATGAGCAGTCCTTTGGCGAGATTCTGCACAACACCCCAAAGAAGGAACAGAAGTCCAAGTAATGTGTTTAAGACATCCTTCAATATGTATTACCTTCTTCATAGCAGTAGAAGTTACGCTGGACAGTGACTAAAAGAATATCATATGAATGCAGAAAAATAGCTCAATAATGTGTTTTGCCGACCTTATTTTCTACGTTCATTCTGCGTGCGCTATGTTTTACCTATATGCGATGTTAACTGTCATTTGCGGTGAGGTTAATTCATGGTGGTACTCTTCACATGGAGATGCTCTCTAAAATGGAGATTTTTATCATGTTTGTCACCTATGTAACTCGTTCGCAGAAATCTAGTGTAGCCTTCCAAGTGCTTGATTAGGAATATCAAAGCGTTAAGCGCACGCAGACTCAAATGTCAAATGTGAGCCAGAGCCATTTTTGTTACTGCTTGCTTCTTTTAATCCAAAAATATGGCGTGCGGGGTTCGAAAAGTGAAATACCGTTTGTGTAGCTTGTGGATCGTGCTTTACCAAGTTTCATAGCTCAACTGTCAAATCTGATGATCATTCTGTCAGCACCATTAAAATATTAATGTTAAAACTGCATATGCTTAAATTTTACTTGTGCTGCATAACTCTGCGTGAGCGACTTGATTGGAGCAGATATTATTTTTGATGACGGTATTGTCATGGCTATCTCAACATGTGCTTGCGTTAGAGTGCACTGTAGTTCCTATTTTCAACAGCAGTACGATAAAGCAGAAACTTGTTACTGCACATCGTTATTAACAGGTACACACGCCTTATCAGTTGACGAAAAGATCTCTAGAAATCAGTATGCCTGCAGCAGTCCTTGTGTGCCATCAATTTGGCGTTTGTTTTTTCCTGATCGCTTTCTGCGTAGTTGCCTATTACCAACAGCCAATCTTTTGACAAGAAATGTGACTATGCTCGTTAGTGAGCCGAGACAGACAGAGTAAGAAGGATGAAGGGTCACACTGCTGTAAAGCAAACATTTGAACCACATGTATCCGCACATTTAAATCTGTGAGAGATGACAGCATTTCAACAACTTTCATATTCAACAGTCGTGTTTACGATGACATTACAGCTGATATTGCCATACACAGATTTATTGCTGTCGTAAACATTGATGACAGCTTCTACTGAGGGGAGGTTCTTGTGATTGGGAGGACACCTGTAAGAGGAATTCCATTGAGTGGCAAGTCCAATGGGGTGTAGTATTCGGCAGAAATGATTTGAAAGCGTTAATTCTGGAAGGCTGTCAAGTTTTTGGGTATTCAGTCCTTCTTTTCCACCAGACTTGGCAAAACGTCGCCTACTGTTAGCAATTCAAGCTGTGCCAAAGATTTGTAAAAACTGTCATTGCGATGTAAGAAGATCAACAAAGCAGAATCATGTGCTTTCACATAAACATGCACATGAGTGGCTGGTACTAGCTGTGCCTTTCACTTTAATGTGACCTAACTGTTAACAAGGTATATAGACAACTGAAATGAGGTTCTCGGGGCAAATTAAGATCAGTAGCCTGCTAACCGGCCTTAGACGGGCAAGGACATGGTTCATATGGCATCACATATATGTCACTTTGATATGTAACTTCCTTCGAGGATATGTGGTCTTATTTTACATCAACGCAGCATTTTCCATTAGGTACTGGGGCTACACGCTTGGATATTTGTTTGCCTAGCTCTGCTCTTAATTCTTTTTGCAAATAGTTTAATTCAGCACTTTGTGACTATTGGTAGCCCAATAGCATTGGAGATCTTAATATACCACATTTGCTTTTCATTTTGTATCCACAAACAGTGCGAGTTTGTACAGTAGTGTCCCTCAGATCTGTTGCAAAGGCAATGTAGTGCGCAGTCATCTCCGAGCAACATACACAACACCCTTTTTCCACTGACTTGCATTGTATCCCCATCACAAACGCTTCTCAAAGACATGCCCCAACATGGATTGTGTTGCTGGTGCATGTATTTCACAGAAGTCATGCCACTTGTATCACTTGTTTACGTACGGCGCGTAACAAGACGTGCCTGTAGAAACTTATCTTCAGCAGGCTTGTATTAGCAAGCAAATATTGCACTCATTGAGTCATTCATTCTTAAGTTCGCTTGCTGTTGAGTTGCTCAAAGACATCGTGGCAGGTGTGTTATAGTTCAGCTGCCACCAACATTAATACAGTGCAGCTGAGCATACATTACACTATATGGGGAATGGGCTGATCTCAGCGCAGTCATCATCCCATATAGCGACCACAGATCCACCCTTCATGAGTGATACAGCCCTGTAACCAGCTGAGCTTCCCTGTCATTTAAGTGAATGCGACCTTAACAAGAGCGACATTACAAGGTCATCAGCGTACCTTCATGAAAAATAAGGTGATTGATAATATGAGCGTGCTCAGTGGCATCACGTAAGGGTGAGTGAGAAAGTGAACATGCTACACAGACTCCTTTTGCTGCATGTAATGATACAATGGTTCCATGGCTGATTTTATTGTTCAGGGAATAAGCAGCTAGTGCATCCCTGAAGCAGAAAGGCCTAAATTTAAAAAAAAGAGGAGTGCTTTTTTTTCTGTGCCTTGCAATTTCCACCACAATGGTCTCTTTAAGAAAAAGGGGGGGGGGGCAATGTGTTATGTGGCAAATTACATAAAGCAGTGTCATTCCTGAATGCTCCTCCTTGCAAGAGAATAAGCCTGTTTGTTGTGGTTTGTTTTTACTGTTGGCGTATATATTCACGGGGTGGATAAAGTTGGGGTGGAGCAGTTGGAGCCATTACACCCTATTCCCTCTCTTCAAAATATAAGTTCTCTTATGCCCACAGTAGTGGCATGGTTTTATCAGTAAGCATGGCACACCTAATGGTTTGTTCTGGTGATAATGCAAATTTGGCACATCTTGGTGCCGCCACCTGGTGCAATACAGGCAAGTGTGGCTTGCTGATCACTCGGTACCGCTCGTGTCTGCAACTTATAAAATGCCTTGTCACTCGCGAGCAGTGATTATCCAAACTTGGCCATTGGGCCTCTCAAGGGCACTTTAAATTTGCTTTGTTTTTTTTATTTCTTCAATCAGCACGTCGTACCCTCTTTGGGGGATCGGTCGGGTATACGAAGTTGAAATTTAAAATGTTACTTGAATAATGTTAGGAGACTTTAAAAAAAAAAAAACGAAATGACAATAATAAGTAATACATTACAGGGGTACAAACACAAGCATTCTGGCCTCACGTTTTTTTTTTTTTTGCAATGTGTTTTGGGGGGGGGGGGGGGCTGTTCTCTGCAGTGTGCGACAGATAATTACATGCTGGTTATTACAGACCAGTTTCGGTTGCAAAAAACGACAACCCACAGTAACTCTGGCCACCGGGTACAACTACCACCACCTAGAGGGTGCAACACTGGACCATGTCAGCACACAGAACTGTACGTGACACATTTCCGCGCGGTTCGCATCAAGATTAGTATTTGTTTTTTTAAACAGGAAGCTAGACAGCAATGTCAAAATGTCAATAAACACAAAGCTTTCTCAACTTTTGCGCCTATGACGGCGTCATAATCTGCTGCAGCGAAGTGATGCAAAATTCATAATTTAAGATGCCTTCCAAACTGTATTCGCTGTTTATATTTTGCAGATGAAACATTCATGTTCAGGGGAATCGATCCCGCAGCTTATTTCGGCCGCAAACTTTTGAGTCAGTACCCCATTAAATTGCCTGGTGCACTTAATGCGCAGCACGCGACCCGGAATTCACACTTAGTTCTCAAAGCCAGCTAGAAATCGCTTTGTTTTTCTCTTGATAAGTGATGCCATAATACAAGGTGACCAGATACTGATTTGAGCATGGTGAATTGCATAGTTACCGCGGCCTCCACGGGATGCCGCCACGTATCCGCGCGCTTGCTGAGGCCCTCGTGAACGTGCGAGGACAGCGGCCCGCGCCAATAGGATCCCGGTTAAGGATCCCATTCACCGATCAACTCTAATAAATGTTTTATTCTCTTGCGGTCATTCTGAGCGTATACATGCATTTGGAGGAAAGAAAACAAAGTGCTCAAGGTCATAACTTGTCACGTGTGCTGAGGAACGGACGTTTTTTTGCTCCCCTCGTCACCGACTTCCTACCGCTGCGTAGCGTTCAGCGATTTCAATGGCACGGAAGGAGTGACAAAGCGCTTCAAGCGTGCGGCAATCCTTGAAACTCCGCTTGTACTTGACAATTTTTTTAAGCAGTTGATTCGTTAGGCATGAGCTTCTTTAATGAAGCCACAAGACGGATCATTGAAAAGTGTTGCTGGGCTTAATTCCCACGGTGAAGTATCCGCCAACACCAAGGGCTGCGTTGTTACATTGTTTTCAACGCTATATAAGGTTCATTATTCTTGTGGATACGCTGTTCACCCCCAAAGTGCCACCACAGAGTACGCTCATTCACAATTAGTAAGAAAAAAAGTATTCGTAATCTTCCAAAATGATTCTTATTGCGCTATACAAACCTAAAAATGTAAAAAGCTGACAGTTTCCCACGTGAGCCTGATAATCACCTCGTACGATGGGGCCGTTGTGCACTACATTTTACGCCTCCAGGATACGAAGTCAGTAGCTGAATGGTAACCGCGTGGACGTAAAAAGTGAAAGAGTAAGAAGAAAGGCTCTTTCATGCGAAAATCTGGATAGCCTGCTTTTTCGAAAGAATCGTGGGAAGCGCTGTGGAATTCTGTGAGTGTATTTCTCCACTAACGCGTATGTAAGTAGTATGCCTACCACTCGGGGCCATGCGCTGCATGAAACACAAGCGCAGGGAGCACAAACCAGCCTGGTCCCCCAGAAAGCGTTCAGCGATCACGGCATGACGATGGTGTCGCTTTAGCCTCAAATTAGAAAGATTTTGGTAGTAGCTGACACACTGTGCGCGCTGTATTCTGCTGCGCAGCTCCCCACTGTGGTTCGTCACGAGACGAAAGACGCGGCTTCTGATCGCCTTGTAGCAGTGTAGGAACGCAACCGACTGACTAGCATTGCAATCTCACATTTTACGCTCAGTTATCATCTCAGCTTAAGGTCTGCCTCACGGCCCGAGAATCACAGTTTCAATCACTCTATAAAGAAAGCGCCCCTAATCAGAACACACAGTCGACCACTATACATGGTTTCTACAACCACGTGATACCGAGCCTTACATGCCGAGAGCTTCATCATGCCAGTCACCCCTGAAAAGCACTCAGTCTCGGAGCCAGGCAGTACTTCCTCGTGCTCGGGGAACGTTCGTTTGGTATCCCACTCTCTGTGTTGGGAAGGTCTGCATGCAGTCCGACAATGAACCCGAGCGACGCGATATGAGTTAGCTAATAGGGTCACGCGAAGATAGGATCGGATAAACCAAGAAATAACTGTACGAAAGAAATATAACTGAACGCGTTTTTCCCGACGATTTGTATCTCTGCGGTGGTACTGTAGTCGCATGTGCTAGAGATACGCGTTCTCTTCGGGTATGCCGACTAGGACCACACAAGCATCCCTCCTGGACCGGTCGTAAACCAGGTTCGTGTGTCGCTCGCACGGTTGTTGGACGTGGCTTGGCGGTTTGCAGAGCTCTCTTGGGAGGCGCTGTGGGCGCATACTTTGACTTCTCATCATCGTGGGGCGGAGGCCCAGCATGGTCTTGGAAAGCTGTGGCAGGGCGCTCACATGAGCACGTCCCTGGTCTCGGGCAAGCGCAACGATGCCAGGCAACCGACCAGCAGCACGGCGGCGGTTGTCACAATGGGCACTGAACGGCTCATGCTGATGAAGTGGCCGAAGGTCAAGCTGCCCAGAAGGGCCGCCAATCGGCTGGCCGCGCTCAGGAAGCCGTACGCCGTGCTTCTGCAAATGGACGGCGCAGCAAAAACACTTCATGAGAGAGAGAAAAAACGAATATTTCAGCGCCAGTACATTGCCAATGTCCAACAAATAAGGCGGAAGGATGAGGACAAAATAAAGGAAAACACAAAGAAAAACCGCGAAACTCTTTCTGTTCATATTTGATCACACGTTCACATGGGTTCCTGGACGCGGACGGAGCTGGCGTGGCATGCTGCAAAGATTTGCGAAATACAGGAATTCATGCGCTGCTCAGGCGCACACTGTTTTCTTTACAATAGCAAACTGTCTATAATTGAAACTGATGAACTTTCTTTTCCTGTTCATCTGTCGCATTTTGCAAAGCCGAAAGTCCCCGTGTTTACATATATTCAGTTTTGTTTCGCAAAACTCATTATAGGAGTTCCCCAGCAGCCAGATTAGCACGCCAGTCCGTAAGATAGGCGAATATTTTTATTGTTTCAGCAAAGCTTGTTTACTTCACGAAAGTCATCAATAACTAATCGTAAATAGTGTCTACCACCCATATGGTTACGATCTCATCGATACATATTTCAGCGGGACTTGTGAAACGTGACGAAATTCATCTAACGAGTCCAACGTGACATGTGGTGCGATGTTACACCACCTGGGAGGGCCAAGGAAAAAGTCAAGAAATAATAAAGGCGATTGTTGTGATGTGGGTGATAATTAAGGTGGGGCAGAATTGAACCAGGGAACTAACGATCCCAAAGAAAGTTCCAAGACCCGTTGCAATGTTCAACGAGGACATCAAACGAAGTGTCGCAAGATTGGCTTGCGAAGAGTAAATAAAGGACCAATGATACGGTTTCGCCATAAAAAAAAAAAAAAAACTGGCGTGTTCGCATTGCTAAGAGTACGGAAGGACATCGACTGATGAAAATTCCTTGCCTGAGTGTCGCTGGATAGGACTCTGTAGTGGCGACATCTACGGCGTTCCACGCAGAAATGGACACAAAGTTGAAGATGGCTTGGAATGTTATCAACAGAGGAGCGTGCCCACTGATAGCCACACGAGCAAAATGCTCGCACTTTGAAAGAAAACAGAGATATCCCTGTAACGGGAAAGAACGACACAGTGACAAGGTGCGAGTTAGGCGGCAGGATCTACAAGTGATAGACGGATACAAAAGTTATCCTAAGAAGAAACAACTGCTCGACGTTGTTTTATCATTTGTTTCCCTTATTGGCTTCTGAATTGGAAACAATAAATACAGTATATGTCGCGCAAAGTGGGGGACAAGGTTAACCCGCGTCCAACAACCTTATTTAATACAGCAGCAGCATTTATTTGCAATATTTTGCGTTTATATGATCGAGTTATAGAAAAAAAATCACTCTCGCGCTGCCGAATGCAATCAACCTAGTTTCCTGATTGGGTAGAGTGACTGCCCTTGACGGACGTTGGTCCCAGACTCACTGCCTACATCAGGGCATTTTTTTTCATCTAAAAAGCTTAATTTCTGAGAATATGTATGAATTTTATTGTTGCTTCGTGCCACATACAGATGGCTGTCAGTTATTCTTTTTACAAACAGTGTCTCTGCACGTGGTTTTCTTTAAATTTTTATGTAGTGAACAGCTCAGTGGTCCTGTGCATTTGCAAGAACTCGAGTCTAAGCATCCCCAAGCAAGCAGTTCTGCA
>WOVY01004551.1:0-97484 GCA_013436015.1 Rhipicephalus annulatus | reverse complement strand
GCTTCCATCTTTGCTCTTCACGTCGATGGCACCGATAAAGTATTAGCGTGTGCTAACGCATTAAAACGATTACAAAGCTTAATAGTGTTGTCAAAAACAAGCGCTCGATGACCAGCTCGCGTGTGAACGGCTTAGGCGATGGCCGGCGCTGCATTGCTAGGCCTACCTGTCGGAGTCGTGATTAATCAGCTGTTGCCGCTGTCTCGACGTGCTTGTCGTTCACGAATGCGATTTATTAATTTTTTTGTGGAATGACGCGTGGCTGTGCAATGTTGTCTATTTCGTGCCTCATTACGAACATACCAAGTCGTTCGACCCTGCATGCCGAGGCGTCGCATGGGGGCGGAGCCTGCCGGTGATAGCTCCTCTGCCCTCGTGGGTCCCGAGACGTCGCATTCGGCCAACACCACCTAGAATATAGTCTAGGTGGTGTTGATTCGGCACGCCCCACCATGCGACGCCGCACACCGCATCGCAAGAAAAACCGCACGTCTGTCTCGCGCCTAACGTATCGATGCGAATCGCATCATGTCGCATTTCGCACCGGTTGTCGTCGGGCTGCCCCGACGGACGCTGGTCGCGTGGGTCGCGCCTGGCGTCAGAATATATAGAGTACTCGCGTTTTGCTAGCATAGCGTCGCTGTGCCCAGGGCGCGTGCGTCAACGCTACATTGGAGTATATTGGGCTGTTCATGATGCACTCGCGACCGTTTTGCTAGCTCCACATTTACAAAACTTGGTGTGAGGTGACGTCAAGGGATGACGGAATATATGACTGGTGCAAACATAATAATCCTGTCACACGTGTGATGTACGGCATCATTTACCTCCACCTCGTAACGTTGTGCTGATTTTAAAGTGACATTCAGCATTTCTCATTTATGTTTTGCACATCATCGATTTTCACTGTACGGGGGATCTTCCAATTTTTTTTCTCATTGGTTTACTGAGAACACCACCTGCGCCATTGAAAACCTAGCAGAAACTGTGGTAGGCATAGCGTCTTTTGCCTACAAAGACAGCCCCAACGCATTTTTGTGACGCAAGTCCGGTAGAATTTGTCTATACTCAATCACGTGCGCGCAGGTTTATCCATTGAGAGTACTGTTAACATGAAACTTGTGTAGTTGCCTTGGCAATAACAGCTGGTAAACTGTATCTGCCGCTCGGTATATTTGAATTTTTTGGGGGTGGTTGGGAAGAGAGGTTCTGTATTGTAGATATAATTTAGCGATGTTCTCATTATCAGCAAGTCCTTCGTTTCTGGCAGCTGTTTGTATGTGGGTAATCAAAAAGTAAACGTTAGTTGGAAAGCAAATAAGCGCATATTTTGGGTATGAGACATGCAAATACTCAAGCCAAATGGTCCGTCGTTGTGTTCACTAGTTCTGTTAGGCAAACCTTGCACTACTTTTTCTTAGCTCCGCGGGGAAGTACTCGCCTCGATATCAGAAAACGGCTCGTTCGAAGGCCGTTCGCGGAAGGCTCCTTTTTACGGAGTTTAAAGTGTTTTATTGATTAAATTTAGAAAATATTAGTACATCAACTTCTGCACCCCTTGAGAATTCCCACCCTTAAACCCTGCAGCCCCAATGACGGTGACAAAAGGCCTAGTTTGGAGTCAGTGTGCATGTCCCAAATATCAAAAACAGCTTATAAAAAGGTGTGGTGGAGAGTCATGCTTGTGCGTGAGCTGACTATCGCAAAAATTGCTCGTGAACGCGGTCTGCCCCCAAACGGGGCCAAGTATAAGAGCCGGAAGTTGTGAAGTTGCTTTGCCTAAAATTCAGGTTTGTTTTACTTAATATGTGCAAATAAATTAGCTAGGCAGTCGCTAACTGCGTTTCTTGGGGCAGAAAGCCATGAACTCAATAACATTTTTTTATGTGTGGCAGGCAAGTGCGATGGTTCCGGCATTCTAAAACAGTTGTTTGCTCAGTCCTGGCTATCTAGTATGCATCTCAAGCCAGCCTTCTACAGCTTAGATAGTATGCTACTGTCTATAGCCAGATAAATTGATGTTGGGATTCACATTTCAAATGGTGTACTTAATACAGATATTGAACTTGTTCCTTAGTACCACATAGATGGCACGCAAGTAGTCGGTGAGGAGGTTTTCACAAAATTTTCCAACAGCCTAAATTGTCGTGTAAACACTTCACAAACTCACCAATGAGTATATGGATGCAATAAAACAGGGGACAAGAAAGGCTTACAAGAAGACGCCACAGCAGCTCTTTATTCTGTCCTGCTTCATTGTGTTACCAAGTTATCAGAAATATGCGAGGCCAAAAGGCACACTTTGCAACAATGATTCAGGAACCTGGGTCATTTTTACAGATTGTATTTGCAATTTTTATATTGAACCTGAAACTACAAATGAAAATGCATCTTCAAGCTCTACATTAGTGACAGCAGTTCAGCGCACTGAATTTGTAAGGCTGATATGTTGTGCAGAACGGGAAGCAGCGTAGACGTTTTCACATGCGAGAAAACCATCCCGCGTTTCTTATAACATCGCCGGAATTTGTGCTCGCCACTTCGCTGTCTCTTCAAACTAGTTTTAATGGGGCTACAATATTTGCCGAGATACACGCATCACGTAATCATTTGCTAACCACACAAGCAACGGTATATGCGAAGCAGCTTTATTTACATATGGTGGGATCTATTTAACGTCTGCAGGTGGTGATAAATAAATACCACACAGTCGCGGAGTGTTACGTCTGGCGTACACTGCAACATAAAATTACAAATGGGCGCAGTAGCAAAAGCAGAAACGTCTTCGTAACTTTCTTGCGAAGATTGGAAAGCCGTAACATCAAACGCGCAGCAAGAGAGGAAGCCGTGCTTTTCTCGGTGCAGGCTTAAGTGGCCATAAACCTACTGAAAGCTCTCCGTGCGACCAGGAGCATCCACCACCTCATAAACTTGGTAATGGACAACCTGTCTTAAGAGTTCTGGTCAGTGGCAAAGTACTGCAGGTCATTGTATTCTCGAAGATATATTGTTATTTCAGGTCGTTCGTACGCGTTTTCGCGTATCCCGGACCGCTACTTGGTGCTTTTATTCAAGGCTAAGCCAGGTAGCCCTCTTCGGGCCTAATTACCGGCAAGCCTGCTTCTCGACGTTTGGTGAACTATTTAATGGCAGTCTGCACGTGTTGTTTTTTCACCCTTATGTTCAGTTCTATGAAAAGAGGCAGAACGAGCTAAAAACTTTTTCAGCCATCTTCGCTTCACGAAAGTAGGTATTAGGTTTTTATTTTCTGGAAGCGTTTACGGCTATGTTACTGTAAACCTGTGTGTATCTCTGGCTCGAAGGTTTCTTCAAATTCATTATTTTGCTGAAAGCACACAATTACTAAATTGCACCGAATCACGCAATGCAGGCTGCAGTTGATTAGAAATTTCAATAAGATCTGCGATTAGCCTCGGACAGATCCTTGGAGGGTGTACTATCACAGACTTGTGATATGGTCTGTAGAGGAAGTGCATGCGTTGGAAGAATATGTTGAAGCGAGCATGCGGCAGTGAAAAAAAATGTGACTGCTTTGGTCAATTGCCCTATCATTTAAGCGTGAAGAGCAATGTATCTTGTATAGCGTGGATTTCCGCCTTGAGTTCTGTGGTGCTCGTTTCAGGTACCAAGTCATGGATCACGCCTCTGCAGCGGTCATGCTGAGATAGTATGTTGGCGTTCACGTTGTAGAAATTGCCTCCATGCTCACCTCTTAAAGCGAAAGAGCTTGTTTGCGTCTTCCTTGGTGGTGGTGCAGCTTTCTGTTCTCTTCACTAGTTCACGCACCTCACCTTTTAGGTCTTGCTGTGACAATCAACAGACTCTTCCGACGGCATGCATCGCGGTGATGTTATTACATTTCGTGAGTTGCAGACGTGATAGCGTCCAGTAGACGATCTTATAGTCATCGAAAAACAAGGGTGGCACTTGGAAATATGGGTTTGCGCTGTTGCTGCGACGCCGATCGCTTGAACATCTGCTGTGGGTTGATTGTGGGCCTATGAATTAGTTAACCAGTGCTTGCATGGGCGGTAGCCTTTTAAAAATGATGATTTTTCTTGGGGTACTTCAAAGCAAGAATATTTGTCTATCTGTATGTCTTTGCATATGTCAACCGAAACGCTACCCGAAATGACCAAAACTCAACCCGATCCACAGCGCCAACCAATAGTGCTCAAAACTCAGTGTTTATACTTGTGTGATTGTGAATAGAAAAAACAATATTGCCCGTGTCTGGGCCACAATAACAACACGTCTGTATTGATTGATAAGTTGGGATTAACGTTCCAAAAACATCATAAGATTCTGAGAGACGCCGTAGTTAAGGGCTCCGGAAATTTCGGCCCTGCCACGGTGGTCTAGTGGCTAAGGTACTCAGCTGCTGACCCGCAGGTAGCGGGATTGAATCCCGGCGGCGACGGCTACATTTCCGATGGAGGCGGAAATGTTGTAGGCCCGTGTGCTCAGATTTGGGTGCACGTTAAAGAACCCCAGGTGGTCGAAATTTGTAAAAGAACCGCTGTTGAAGCCCAATGACTTGGTCACATGTGTCATGGCGCACTGGACATGCACATCAATTTCAAGTTATGACCAGTTGGTAATGGTACTTAAGCCATGTTCACATGTCCTGGGAATTTATGTTGACACCAAACTAATAAAGTGACTGTTAGAGCTCCAAAGCTAAGTAATTCATGTCATCGCCTACAAGACGTGCTCGACCACCTTTTTTGTGTTTTTATGTGTGACCTGTTTGTTGAGTTACTGCGGTTCGGCATGGAAATTATTGCCGCTGTCGTGCGCCCACACGCCTTATTTGTCGAACGTTCGTCGTAGTGACAAGCTTCAGGCTAGCGATTTGTTGAAGAGTCTTCGTCGCTGCACGTCGACTATTCCAAAACACATTGCCGTAATCAGCGGCGAGCTCACTTCGATGTCGCGCGCTTGAAGGGCAGCGCTATGGGATAGCTTGGGTGGACTTCGTCTAGCTTCGTTCAACTGTGCTTGGGAACTCTGCGCAAGCTTGTGGCCAGTACCGTCGGCTACCATATCGCTCACTAGCAAGCAGCTCACCACCATTCATAGCAGTGAACCCCCGTTCCCTCGTCCTTTTGCTCGAGGTTCACTGGCAGCAGCAGTGGCTGATGGGCTTGCTCGAGCTGTAGGACGCCGCTCGACGAATACTCTCTGACTTGTCGGCGGCATGAGGGTTTCCGGCCCCCCGGTGTGATGGCTCTGGCTCCTCCACCAAAGCTGTTGCGCTAGGTCACTTCAATGCCGTGTTTTATAACGAATGACACCATTGTGAATTCATCTGCATGCCATATTTAAGACATGCGTTGCTGTTTATTTTTCCTTTCATAAATTTGCTATGACGGTGCACCATCAAGCTTTCTGTCAGGTGTGACAATTTTTAATATTTTGGTGGTTTGTAGGATGCAGCCGTTGCCTATGACGTGTAGAATGTGGTGTGCGCTTCCGCGTGCAGTGCCACTCGTCTCTACTTGGTTCGAGACAGCTTCTTGATGAAGGCTATACGAGCTGTCAAAACACAGTTTGATCTTGGTTGGCGGCCATACAGGGAATTCAATAAAAGAAAGCAGGGAACCTTTATGCATGAAGGAAAAAGGGCGTTTCACTGTCTCAATATCGTCTTTCGTTGTCACGTTGCTTTTGAAAGCAGTGATACACACATTGCTAAATATTTGCGTGTTTATTTTCACGCCATTTGCTGCTACCCGCGCTAAAAAAGCATTCGAAAAAAGTATTCAGCTTTGCGTGAAGTAACTGTAGTAAACCATCTCTAGATATTAACGGGTCATTCGAACAAAGAACAAAAAGTTCATCTGAATGAACTATTTGAGTTTTCCGACTGTTTGTTTAGTAATGTATGGCTTCGGACATTTACGACTACCCGCCAAAGTGAGGGCTAAAGTTAGTCTATTAAGCTTTTGTTGTAGTATTCTTCAATGCAAGTGAGCGAGGACACTTCTTCTCTGCCTGCACATTAGAAGAAGAAACAAAGCTTTCAAAACAGGCTAAATGTGACTGCAGACAGCACACGTTACGGGAAAGCTGTGAAGTTTAAAGTGGCATGACAGTGTAGTTTAAACATTCCTTACCAATGAGGAAAGGACACCGATTTCACGATGTATGTGGTGTTAATGACTCTCCCACCGATCCTTTTTTTATGACTGCAAGGAGTTCATCATTACCGTAGGTGCACCAGGGTTCCCAGAACCATCGAAGGCTCAGAAACACTAGTCCAGGAAAGGTGAAGTGAATATCCAGGTGTGGAAGGTGGCGGAATATTGGATAAATAGGCTGATTATGGTGACATTGACTAAAAGTACCTTGTTTGTATCGGACATTGAAATTGGTGATTGCCCCCTTACAGCTTCTATGTTTTGCTATTTGCATTTTTTCGCCAAATGTGTAATACTGAACCCACGCCCTTAAGCAGGCACATCAATTTACATCACAACGTAACTTAAAAATGTTTTTAATAACGCAAAAGAAACAGGCGATTCTTATCACCCGCTTATAAAAGCACCTATCAAAGCTTATTAGCTTTTTCGTTTCAAATTTCACTAAATACTGCCACTCCTTGGCTTCCTAAAAAGAATGGTAATTGCATTGCGAAAACAAGAAACGGCGTACTTGAAACAACAAGTGAAGCAAAGGTCCTAATTAGCGGTAGCATAATGAAGGATTCAGACGCAGCGGGTGAATAGAATTGCTACTAAAATTGGCATGCGTTTGGGGTCTTCGGCTGCTCTGTCGTTCACAAAGGAAGGCAATCATGCGCTTGATGACGCAACTGATTTTCAGCTTACTCCCACATGCGCCAGCTTGGCAATGACAGCAACGCGTCGCCTGCAAGTACTTTGTTGCACTCTTCCCTCCGCGTTAGCAGCTCACGGCGCTGAACACTTAGATAAAGAGTTCATCTGCAGATGTGCTACCTTTTCTCTTATCCAGGTAGGTGCTGTAGCAATTAGAGGCAACACGACATCGCCCGCAGACGCCACCTGCATAACGTTCCCTTGTTTCTTGTGGCGGAAATGGTCCGCGAATAGCAGAAACCTTGACTGTATCTAAACGTTACGCGATGTTATTTTCTGTCTAACTCTTAGCAGGCTTTATTTTCTACGATTTATTCTGTATCTAGTTGCAATTCCTTACTGGCTTACTCAGCATCACATGTTGAGGACTTTAGTAAACTAGCACCGCATCACTGTTACATTTGCTCTTAATCGTTTTAATGCTCTTGAAGCCCGCCTTTGCTAGCGTGGCACGAGCACATATGGTCACTAATTAGATGACAACACATTTCACAAGACACAGCCTCAGTTCACACAAAACCTTGACCTATCAGTAGATATATAATGCAAATGTAAAGATAATGTACTATACCTTGAGAGCAAGTCTGTGTCGGTAAAGAGAAACACTCTCAGTATTGATTGCGCGCTTTAATTTGACCTCTAAATAAATGTACAGCAGTGCCTTTAATAGTGCACTACTTATGTTACATCAGCCCTTGTAGCTTGTGCCACGGGGAGTTTTCAAATTTCAAAAGCAACTATTCGTATTGAGAAATGTAACACCTGTCACACCTATTTTACTTTTTAAAAATTCTACGAAATATATTGCACAAAAATATGAGGAGAATTATCCCACCTCTTTGTTTTTGTTTCACATTGATACCTCGCACTTCACTAGTGCCGGAGAAAAAGTAAACGTCCTTTACTTTTTGCCGTGCTTCATGTCTTCTGAAATCTAATACATGTTTGAAGCCGTGCAGTTTCCCTACGTGTAATGGTTTGCTCTCCCCTACAGCTGAACAGTTTAAGCGAGTATTCATGCGTCAACGAAACACTTTTCATGTCAACTTGTTTGCACATTGCATGCACCAACAAGCACTGAAAACCAATTGTTGCTGCAATAGTTCTCATGTTTGATTTTGTATTTTTGACGGTACTCTCAAACGTATATAAATATCGCTTATGGTTTCGTATACCATCAGTGCTTCGATAGTGCTTGAAGAATCGATAGTATAGAGATTACCACTGACAGTTTTGCATGGCTGCCAATTCCACGTAAGAGTGAGATTTTGGTGCTCGTAATGTGGAGCTCGTCTGGCTTCACTTTATAGGTGTGACCTGCGCACCTCCCATTTTGATGCGCACGATATTGGTATTTTAGAAAAGTTTACTTAAGTATTTCCTTTCCCTGCAGACCAATCTTCTCAGCGAAGAGGCTGCTATCTTTTAGTGCCATACATGGCGCCAGAGCTAGGCAGCTCCGGGATACAGATGTGTAGCTATAGTACTTTTAATGATATTGTATCTCCACATGCTTATTGAGAGACAGTTCAATTATATATGCGTATCTCAGTAGTGAAAAACAAATTGGCAGATCCCACGTACAGTATGAATCGACGATATGCGAAAAACGAATCAAGAAGGTGATATGTTACCTTAAATCACCTCAACGTCACCAAGTGAAGGTAAATTATGCCGTACACGACTTCCATCTCATGACTAATATGTTTGGATGTGTCGTTTACCTTCCTCATCTATTCCCGTCACGAGATGCCAAATTTAGTATATGTGAAGCTAGCGCAACGACCGAGAGCATGCTATGAACGGCGTATGTTGTCAAGTTCTTTCAAGACACGCCTCTCATGATTATCACGTTTGCATCAGTCATATACCTTCGCCATCCGTTTACATCACGTAACACCAAATTTGGTTTATGTGAAGCTAGCGGAATGGCCGCGAGTGCATCGTGAATGGCCCATTATACTCCAAAGTGACGTTGACGCGCGCGCACGCTGGGCACAGCGACGCTATTCGTTAACAAAACTTGAGTGAAAGAGAGAGAGAGGGAGAAACCACTTTGTTTATTTCATTATAAGGAAAAGGGACTGCGAGAAGGCAAGCGATCTTACACGCTGTAGGCCTCTTCTACCACCTCAGTCCACCTCAGAATAGCCTCCTGAAGGTCGAGGTTGTAGCTGCACATGGCAGCCTCCCACAGAACTCTATAGTCTCACACCAGGCTCGACCGGTGCGACCAGCGTCCATCCGCACGGCCCAATGGCAACCGGCGTGAAAGGCGACATGCTGCATTCGCACCGATGCGTTAACCAGACAGCACCGCGTCTGCCTTTTTTTCGTGACGGAGGGACGCTAGACGCGCTGAAATCCGCATGCGTCAAAACAATGCAGTGCGGCGCAGCGTGCGCCTGCAAGTATATGGCAGGACCGGCGCCTGGTATGGCAACGCCGACGTGACGCGACGAAATAAATGCCGGCGAGCACACGCACCGCGTCATGTCGAAATGTATTGGCGCGCCTTGACTGTGGCATGTAGTCATGTTCTGACATAACACGCATCTCGAGGTTATTATGTTTGCACCAGTCACATAGCTTCGTCATCCATTGCCGTCACGTATTACCAAATTTGGCATATGTGAAGCTAGCAAAACGGCCGCGAGCGCATCAAGAGCGTAGCATGACACGCGTCTCATAATTTTCTTGTTAGGCTATGTCGCTTGTGTTTACCATGCAATCATACGATACCATACGAGTTTTACAACATGTCATGTGAACAAAAATACCGCGAGAGCAGCCAGACCGTGAAATACAAGTCATGATACTAATAACATAAATATCATGATTTTCATGTTACGACTAGTCAAATATGCTCGTTATACAGTCATGTTATACCATACTAAATATGGTATCGATACCATTATCGAAATGGCCAGGAGAGTCAAAAGCCGTAGGCGGCTAGATAGATAGATAGATAGATAGATAGAAAGATAGATAGATAGATAGATAGATAGATAGATAGATAGATAGATAGATAGATAGATAGATAGATAGATAGATACGCTCAAAGTCGCCGAAGTTTGCTGAGAAATGCTTCGCGTTTAATACTTTACTGCTTATCGGTTGACTTGTGATAACAGGCAAGGCAGGGACATATCCTTAACTTCTTGTCGTATATGAGCTGAGGCGTGATTAAAAAAATGACTGCAGTTTCCCGAGTGGAAACACTGGTTAGCATGCGGAGCGTATATGTTGAATTGCGATAAATGTGCTTTGTAATTTGCGACATGCCTGTGTGCGACATGCGCCCGCAATGGGTCGTTCAAGTCGCTGATTTCGGGTAGAGCTTCGATTTCCTTTTTGTCCTAAGTTGCGTCGTCGTCGTCGTCGAAACGTTTGAGTCGGCTCCAGTCTATGCGAACGTTCAGGTGTCTGTATAGCCGGGTGTTTTCCAAGTGTTTGAGCCAAGCGTGGATGTTGCTGCGCTTGATGAACCCTCGCTTGTAAGTGGCCTTGCTCAACAGTTTCCGCTTGACGTGGACGTCAATGACAGCGTCGTCTGGAACTGTGCGAGGCAGACACCTAACGACGGCTGGAACTTCGATGGGGATGTTCACTACCTGGCCCTTGATTCCGTACTGTCCGTTGCCGTGAGTTAAGTGTCGTGTACTCATTAACGGGAGTCGAGAAGCGATGAGCTGTTCCTCGACAGCGTTCAACTCGGCTAGATGTTCCGGTCAGGGCGGGTAGCGGTAGCCGTAACTCACGCTGAGCGAATGGAATTCTACCGGAAATTAACGACTACTTGCGCGTGGCACAAGCGACGTAGTAGCCAAATTCGTTGGCGTCGCTTCCAAACGCATCGCAAAGAACCGACAACGCTTTGGAAGGATGCGGTTCATTCTGAACGTTGCCGATCTGCGTCAAGTTAGTGTCGAACCTTAGTCGATCACGCACCTTGCAGCTGTGGCCGAAGCTCCCGTCAAGGAAGTCGCGCTTGAAGCAAGCGTGGGGCATGGCGTACTGCTTGGCTCGCCACGTCGCTATCGCGGCGCGCTCGCGGGCGGCATCAAGATCAGCCTCGCGGCATCGATGCTTGCACGCGGCTAGCGTCGGGATATTGATACCGGCGGTCAATGAGCAAGTTTCGCTTTGATGACATGCAATTTATTACTTGTGTGTGTGTGTCCTATGTGCTCTGCCAATACCCCCTGACCTTTCCTTTTAGAAAAGGTTTCAAGTCGAGTGCAGGAATTGGTATCAATGTACTGGAAGTGGTTTCTTTGGCGGATCCAGCTGTCCACCGGAACGTTGCTTGTATTTCGCGGTGTCCTGGCACCCAGCAGACTGCAACGTGCTGCTTGCATGGATGAATATACTGTGCATAAGAGCAAACAAAGCGAGACAAGAACAGGGTTTTTACGCTTTTTAGAAGCTTTCAGAGCTTTTACTAAGCTTAGATAATATGTGTTATTGCCTTCTGCCATTTTATTTGTTTAACGTGTTGAACGGCCGCAAGCATCGCACAAGCTTCGACGGTGAAAATGCCTGTATCAGAGTGCGGAACGTCCGCTTCTGAAAAAGATGGGCCGACGGGTGCATACGAGACAGAATTGTTGGTCTTTGAAGCATCCGTAAAGGACTCAGGACATGTGTATTTCTGTTCTGGTTCTGGGAAGTATGTCTAAATATGTGATTGGTGCGTGCTTTGTAACCTTAAAGAAAGACACGTCGCAGTCTATCCCCTACCACTGCCACGCTGGCAGGCATACTGCGGGAGCCATCAAATGGTGTTTCAGTGGCACACCAATTTTCTTCGCTTGGCCCCTCACACGGAGTGAGTAGGGCTGTCTCATAGAAGGCCGTTTTTCAAACAGAGCAAGGCTTGAGTTGCCATTAATTGTGGAATGTGAAGGATGTTCTTTGTCTGCGTTCACTTTAAGATATATTTTAAAAGACATGTAACATACCTCTAAGCGGAGCGAGCATTCGTTCAATTACACGTAAGGTCTTTCCACGGGTCTAGTGCGAAAAGCACCCGTGGAGAGACGGGTGCGTAGATGATGAACAGTGTCAAGCATTTTTTTATTCACAATACCTTACAGGATCCTTATCGGAGCATTGTGTAAGGGGAGCGATACATGGTAAAACATGACCTGTGATAAATATAGAAAAAGATGAAATTAAAATGGTAAAATCTGGAAAGTGCCCTGTGATATAAACGACTGCCAGAAAAGCAAGAGTAACACCCCAGTAGAAAACCTAACAAAGGAAGAGTGTGCACGAAACACGAAATTAATTAGCATGAACAGTCAGTGATTGTAAAATAAAGAAAATTTTGGCAGCGTTCACAATACTACAATGCGACATAATACAACGTTCAACAATTTGAAACACAAGATAACACATCTAGAGAGAATGAATAAGCAATAACTACGTAAGCATGAAATCTTTGAGTAGGCGGTAGTGAAAGGCTTTGCAATTTGTGATCGAAGTGATATCACCAGGGAGATCATTCTATAGCTGGATGGCGTGTGGCAGCGCAGAACAATTAAACGCCTTCGTGTTGCCGAAGATGCGCTCGAAACTGCATAGATTATGGAGCCATGCACCTAGACTTGCGCAGTGGGGTTTTCAAAGGGAGATAATGACGCCTGGTGTTTTGAACATGTCCATGAAGCAGGCATAAAAGGGAAACACACCGGCGAACCTGAAGAGGGGGCAACGAAAGATGGAGTTTTATTTCAATGTGACCGGATTTTTGTTCGTAATTTCCAGTAATAAAACGAGCGGCATGGTTTCGAACAAGCTCTAAGTTTGTATTTAAGTAGCCTTGATAAGCGGACCAAATAGATGACGCTAATTCTTACTGCGGGTGAATGGAGGCAAGGTACGCTAACTTGCGATTGTTAGATGGCGATTGACGGAGGTTACGACAAGTGTATTCAAGCGTTTGTGATGCTTTAGCACAGAGAGCGGTAATGTGGGGGCGCCATGAAAGATTGTGAGTCAAGTTTATCCCTAGATACTTGAATGACTGAACACGAGATATGACAGAGTTGTTAATGACGTAGAAACTGGTCGTCGCTGACTGAAGAGCTATAGACCCTTTTCATAAATACGCCACATGACGGTGAGCTTTTCGTCAGTTTCGCTTCGCAAAGGAGCGTGGGATAGCTAGCGCCATCATGAGGGCATGGAAAGCGAGCCGTGAAATGCGCGAGTTCTCTGATGTTTGTGTTGGCGGCTAGTTCTACGTATCATCTGCTGCGATCGCGCCGCTTTCTAGTTCGAACGAGCTCCTAGTACTCTTCGATAAGCTTTTTGAGCGGCTTCCTCTGCACAACGATCAATATTTTGTACCATTAAATTAGTTGGACGAGCAGTTTGGCTTGTGATGACTGGCAATGCATAGATGCGCCCTGCAAGAGACTCTCATCAGCGTGCCCTCAGGATGTAATCCACATCCAGCAGGAACGCAAGAAGCGTCTGTGTCCGCTGCAAGAAACGCGATTCAGCGTCGCTGAGACACACAGCCTGCGTCGTCTGCTGCGGTGCCCTCACAATGGCGGAAGACTGTAGTTTGCGTCCGCGGTGCTAGGAACGCTTTTTTTCGAAAAGGGTCTATTACCCCATATTCTAGGCGAGTACGTATGAGGCTTGTATACCAATTCATCAGACACTTTTTGTCACCTTTTCATATAGTGCGTGGCAACACCTTTAGAGCATTTATCGCTTTTATGCACTAGTTTTTTTAACATTTCTTAGCGAACTTCGGTGACTTTCAGCGTATCTATCTATCTATCTATCTATCTATTTATCTATCTATCTGTCTATCTATCTATCTATCTATCTATCTATCTATCTATCTATCTATCTATCTATCTATCTATCTGTCTGTCTATCTATCTATCTATCCCGCATACAATGGTATTGTGTCCCCGGATGCATTGAGAAACCTTCATTTTTTGTGTGAGCTCTCCCGCAGTGTGTTTGTGGAGCTCAAGGAAGAATCAGCGAAACACACAAGGGTTCACTTCATTAGCTGAACGCACCCAATGAGATGCACCTTGGCGGGTGAATGCGAACTGGCCAATGACACACGCACGCACGCACGCTCGCACGCACACACACACACACACACACACACACACACACACACACACACACACACGCGCGCGCGCGCGCGCGAACGTGTATGTGTTTGATTCTAGTACACTAAATATACAGAGTAGATTTCTTTACACGCCTGTATTTGATGCCCTAAGTATGTCTATAAAGACGATAGCCTTTCTTGGAATACTTAAACGCAGAAACTTCGTTCTGTCTGTCGGTCTGTCTGTCTAACAATTCAGCCACCTGGTGAAAGCTTAACCCAGTACGCAACGCCCGCCAATCTTGAACTAGTGTCTAATTTCATACTTCTGAACAGTGTCACTCAAAAAAGCAAATGTTACGTGTTTTTGAGGCGAACATCAATATGCATTATTACGCATAGTAGTTCGTTTCTTTATTTTTGCAAACGCACACATAAGCAATTTTAAAGACGGAAGTGTCTATTCCAGGCGTGTTCTTTTGATGGATAAGCGATCCAGATTAGATCTTTCCTGAGGAAACATTGCACAGGAAAAACATTGGGGTAAATGTTTAAAAAGAAATTATAGGAATTTGGTCCAGAATTCTTGGTTACGCTAAACAGCTTTTCCACAAAAACCGTTGTCTCCACAACGCGGCCCTAATACCTTTCACTATCAGCCTGGCCTACTTGGAAGCCTTTGTCTTATATATTTGTTAATAAGCATTTACGTGAGATGCAAATATGTGAGAGGCTCTAAGCATTTTTCCTGAGACACCTTATCTGAACACTGGATATTAAAATATAACCGTGAACAAAAACTCTATATTTCGTGAGGCTATTACTGCTGTATCTCAGGAAACCTATTGTCAAGTCCCTTCCAGAATTTAGCCGTCTACTACATATGAGCAAAAAGTTCTTACAAATGGCTTTAGCTTAAAGTTTGTATGAGCTCCCTGCCCCCGTCCCCTTGCCATCTTGATATAAGTTTCGGAGCTGTGGCCCGCCACCAGAGGTGAAGTATATATGCGTGCTCTATAGTAAAACAAAAACAAACATTAGGTTACGTTAAAAGGTTGATATGATAACATGCCTTTGTCAAAGACCACAGTCAGGCTGCAACACTCTTTTTACGTTGTAGTACAAGCGTGGTCGAGTACGGTATTTTTGCAGCGAATCGACAACTATTGCCATCGACTGGTACACAAAAATCTCGCAAAAGTATAAAAAAGATTAAAATAACAACGCTTTTGTTTTGCTGCGTTGACAACAGAGGGTAAACTTATCAACGGATGCCTGGATATATCCGGGTGGCTTTTAAGTCTTTTCGTCACAGGGTCCCATCATTCCTTACAGTAGATGAAGCCGCTAAAGAAAACTGGTTTCTTTTTTTATACTTCGCTTGTCGTTTTCCGGAACTTCGAAGAAAGGCACTGTGCTTTTACGTAGATGCAGTGGGTGCTCCGGTGGCTTTGTCTTGCGGCCTTTTATGAAAGCTTTGTTGCCCTTGCAGAATCGATAAACGTCAGCCTCCCCGAAAGATAGCTCTTTGCTATGTGGAGAGAACAACAACTCGTTCAATTTGTGTTACTGTTTTATCGGTAGCTGTAGTTAATATTTGCTGGAGCGCTGGATTGAAGAAGGAATAAGCTAATCCACCTTCGTGTTTATGGTACCTTTGTTGTGAGCGGGTTGATGTAGATGCTCTACAGGTGTTTTATACGTTGGCCGCAGTATAGACATGATTATGAAGAATGAAAACCACTATGCTTGGGAAGAAAGAGCAATATATTTGTCGATTTGATATGTGGAATTGAACGTCGCAATACTTTATAAGAGACGCCATAGTGGAGGGCTCCGGAAGTTTCGACCACTCGAGGTTCTTCAATGTGCACTCAAATCTGAGCACACGGGCTTAAAGCATTTTCCCCTTCATTGAAAATGCAGCCGGTGGAGCCAGAATTCGATCCCACGACCTGCGGGACGAGCAATATATTTGCACTGTTAGAATATTCTCAATATAAAACTTATCTGTGCTTGTAGTGACGGATTCTTCTTACATGATAGCCTTACTCGAGACGTCGGTACTGTAGAGTTCTTCACAGTCTTGATATCAAATATATACACTCTACGGTAGCTCGTCTTTCACTGTGAAGCAATTGTGGCAAAGAACGGGGAATACAATAAGTACGTCGAACAATTAAGTTGCATAGAACGCATGCAACACAACTGTTGATGTTGTCAACGTGCAACTACTGTTACGAGCAATATGCGTGCTTACTGCAAAACTGACCTGCGGTAAGAAATTGGTGAATTGAACTAGCTGACTTTTGTTCAATTTTGAAGTACAAGAGCGCACAAAAAAGAGCGAGTAAGAGAGGAAGCACAAGGACACTTCAGACACGCGCCTATAAGTTTACAACAAATGCTGACCAGAGTATCCCATTTGCAACCCTTAGTTTTGCACTCTTTTCAGCAGCAGTGTATTAGCAATAACGAAAGGTCACTAGCACAAGTGTACATCATTTGCTGATATTTCTCATCGAAATATTTATTGCAACTTGAAAAACATCTCGACGAAAAACCTGCGGTTGTGGACCTACATGTGAAAGAATACAAATGTTTACAGAAATAATAATAATCATTGCGAATCATACAAAATTATCCTTGTGTGAAAATGTGTTGTTCACAACACACTTTGAGTTAAAATAGAACGAGAACTATACCTGCAAACTTCAAATGTAACTGGTGCATATTACTTAGTAAAAAATGATAGTTAAAAACACCACTACTGAAAATACAACGCTTTTGTGTACATAAACAAATATACAAAAACTTCTTACTGTATTACAAGAACATGGCGCCAGTCAGCAAGTCTTTGGAAGAAAGCAGTTCAGTTGGAATTGTGTGCAAAACCTTAGCAATGCTATACCAACAACACAGAAGTGTCACGCTGACCTCAATACTCTACGCAACCTAGTTCAAGGGGCACGACTTGTAGAGTTCTCCGGCTACTTTGAATAGAAAGCCACCCTCATTGGGCTCACAGTTAGCTCGCTCGTAATGGAAGTTTATTCTCTATTGCTCTGTCGCTATATAGCACATTTTACGCATGAAACACCTATACTCTGTTTCTACACTTTGGTTCAGCGCTACCAAAGCTACAGGGTGTAAGAAAGCTACAATCTTGCGCAGCGAAACGTAGTAGCACATACAAGCGCCTTAAAATCGACCAGGTTAGCTAAAATGGCGTTCCTTTGATGTATTTTACGCCAAATGGATGCATGATATGTTTATTTTTCCTCGCATTAATTGCTTACGCACTTATAATATTTGTGTCGTTTACCGCCGATAACTGTGTTTCCAATAGACATGACAGCACCAATGTACAAGGGACTGTCCGCTTCGATCTGGACTTGCTCTTGCTACACGCTCACAGCAGTGAAAAAACTCAAGAAATGCTGTAATCAGCCGTCAATTTGTTTCAGATCTCTCAGAGACTGAAGCATCAGGTAAGTTTTGCTGATATTAGTGAGATGTGCTGCTTGCTTTGCTGCATCTGCTAAGCCTAACGCGCCGAGACAGTTTCCGACTGCATGGTCAGACCAAGAACGCTTCCGCTCCAAATATCAGGCATGCATCCTCGCACAGCATGCCATAGGTGTCGGATTCTCCTTCGGTGAAAACAAAAAAGAGAAAAAAAGAGCGAAGGAACCCGTAAACGGAGAAACAGTCATACGAGAGCCATGAACAGCGTCAGAGAGAAAAAGCCACGAAGTGACGCTGTCCACCAGTATGAGATTGTACCGATCTTTTGCAGAGCAACGAATTCCCGCTTTTTTAGGTTCCTGGTTTATTTGTCTGTTTAATAGCTTTACTGTATTTTTTATGTTGTTAAACTAGCCATAATAACTACAGTTCGTTGAACAAGCGCAGTGAATACGGTGAGCAGACGACACGGTGCGACACGGTACATGTGGAGGGGCGAAGCGCCTTTTCTGCTGAGGGGTCTGTATAGCCGCCACAACGTTGACGGGAACTTCTGAAAGAGAGTATAAGTGCCGACGTTTGTCCGCCTGGTGTCCGTCCCAGTAAGGTACAGGCCCGCGTTATAAGTTAAATATTCGTTAACAAGAATAAAATAAAAGGCCCCAATAGCACTGAGACACTGACATTTCAGCACTCTTCAATCCATGTATATGACTAAACAAAACGATAACTTGAACAAAATTTTGGGTAACCTGCAAGCTTCACCTTGATGAGTTGAACGCGATAGTGATGTCTTGTCCCAAGTGCGTACTTCAACCAGTCAGCACATACTACCTAATTTATGATGCAACTCGAGAATTAAAATTGGAGAATACTGTGATCTAGTCGGTGAATTTGAAATGCACTTGTGTTAGTAAAGCTTTCATATATTACTGCTTTCAGTGTAATAGGTTAACGCTTCAAACCATACGCAATTACACGCGTGAAATTTTTTTCAACTTCTATGCACCCAGCACCTGATTCTGAGGGAATATGCGCAGTGGCGTTTGTGCCCTTGGTACAAGTGACTGGGTTTAAACCACAAACCCATTATGATAATCACATGTTCTGACGCTCGATGCCAATGTATGCTCGTACCATGCAATGCTACTACAATACCTGAAGTTTGTTGTGAAGCCTTCACAGAAGACAAGTTTGTTTGTAGAGCATGAATTATTTTCACTGCATTGCAAGCAGAGGATACATTTTTCAGTATATGTTTAAGTAGACACGTGCCGGTGTAGCAGGACATATCCTTGCTCCTCAAGCAGTATTGGTCCGATCTTTCTTGAGACCCGAAAATTTTTATTATTCTTTTTATTTAGTTGTTTAGTGCGTGGGGTTTAATGCCCCAAAACAACCTTATGATTATGAGAGACGCCGTAGTGGAGGGCTCTGGCAATTTCGACCACCTGGGGTTCTTTAACGTGCTCCCAAATTTGAGCACACGGGCCTATAACATTTTCGCCTCCATCGAAATTGCAGCCGTTGAAGCCGGGATTCAATCCTGCGACCTGTGGGTCAGCAGCCGAGTACCTTAGCCACTTGACCACCACGGTGGGGCATTCTCTTTATTCGCATTTTCCCCGATTTTCGGGTCCCGCACAGCATGCTGATTTTTTGTTCATGACCCCCCACCGACGCCGAAATTTCTGTAGAAGAAGCTCTATAACCGGTAAATGAAACGCTCATTTGGGTTAGTTGGTACAACCTTGACATATGTTGCAGAAAGTTTCGCCGCTATGCGATGCAACTTTTTCCAACATATGTCAAGCTCTTTAGTGCATTCGCGTTGAAACAACGAAGACTCAACACCATAAAGTACCAATATATGGGCATGCATCTATACATCATGATAAAAATAGCTTAACGAGAGACTAATATCAGTGATAATTTGATGGAACGATATAAACACCTCCCATTGTAAAACCTTTATACAAGTCGGTGATTTCAACCTATACTTCACGGACCTATGGACAGAACTTTTCCTCGACTCTCACTGTTACTAGTCAAAGTATACAGAAAACCACTGCTATAGTCGAAGCTTCTGCGCACAAGGAAAAGGAAAAAAAATGTTTTCATATGTAGGATGGCGACAAATCAATATAAAGCATCTACGAGCCCTAACATTTTTATAAAGTCGGGGACTTTAACGTAGACATTATGGACTTCAAACCTAGCTTTGTATTTGACACCTTGTGTCATATGATGTATCGTTAGGACACTGCATGTGTATTATATGGTGTGACGCTCGGCCAACGTTTAGTAGGTTACCATGACGATACCCAAACCTTGATTTGATATACTGATATGTGGCGTTTAAGGTACCAATATCCCATACGGTTATGAGAGACGCCGTAGCGGACGGCTCCAGAAATTTCGATCACCTGGGTTTTTTTACCTCCACCGAAATCTGAGCACACTGGCCTACAGCATTGTCGCCTCCATCTAAATTGCAGCCGCCGTAGACGGGATTTTATCCGGTGACACGCAGGTCCACCGCTGAGTACCTAAGTCTCCTCCAGACCACCGCGGCGGGGCCATACATAAACCTTAACCCACTCCTGATAATTACCTTCGTAGAGGTACGTAATGTTTTAGACACTACATGTTTAGGAATAACTCTAGGTAAGTATATAGTCTATAAATCTGTCACGTAGTGCAATTAGCTTAGGCTTCAAATTCCATCAAATTGTGTGGATTCGCTGAGGTCACTAGGCGTTTTACGAGGCATTCGAAACTCTTGCCTTAAAGAGGCCCTAACGCTGTTTGGAGATGTTCACAAAATGCTGCCAAAAAGTAGTGGAGGCACCTGATAACATGCAAGCCAATTCATATAACGCCGCTCAGGGCAATAAATGTAACAATTATTCTCAAAATCAACTACAAATTGCTGCTGCTTCACTCTACGCATTATGCCATACCGCGAAATTATCTACCTTATATTCACGTCTATGGTGGTTTGCTGATTTCAACATCGCGGTCTCTGGAGCTACCTTTGCGACCGTGAATCACCGCGCGTCTGCTTGCGACACACTGAAAATAAGCGATTTGTTGGTGGACAAACACAAACAGAAAGTACTCTTGGTTATCACACGCGCTAACGATGAAATGAATTTTTTCACTATGTTTCTGCCTTCTTCAATAATAAGATGTCAGTTCACTTCCTAGCACAAAATGTTAACAAAAAAATTGCCCGCAGCTTCCCTCGGGGGAACACTGAGGAGGATGCGGAGCATATAATTGGTTAACGGGGTGTTAAAGTGCGACTTACTTGGGTCGATGGCTAAATTGGTTAACGTGGTTGTGAAATGGGGTGTTAAATTGCGACTTACTTGGGTCGATGGCTAAATTGGTTAACGTGGTTGTAGGAGGGGGTGTTAAATGAGTGAACACGTACACACGTATGCGAAAGGGCGGCGCTGGTCGAAGGGACGTCGATCATTGTGTTTGTGGATTCGTTGGAATTCATTTCACCGCGACCTTGGACGTCGACGCGCCGTACAAACCAACCGACGAGCGGCAACTGAGCGAGCGAGCGCCGACCTTGAGTATATATACAGCGCGACGGCGCATGCACTGTCAGCTGTTGAATGTTCTCGAAGCGCGACGCCACATGCGCGTCCACCGGAGAATCAGGAGAATTGTAGATGTCGAACGCGGTGTGTAGAGGAGGAAGGGTGCACAGATGGTGGAGGAGTGAAGCGCGCGCGGTGTGTAGAGGAGGAAGGGATGCACAGATGGTGGAAGAAGGAGGAGGAAGCTTGCGGACGGCGCCGCACTACAAGCCTCGAGTATTAGATGCTCCGCATCTAAAAGGCTCTGGAAGAGTGCGAGAAATCCCCTAATATCGCTCGTACATGACTGATAATCAAGGTTTTTGCACTGTTATTCATGAAGTCACATGCTAACAGGAAATATATTTTATTATAACTGACAATTGTTCTGTGGAGCTTTTTGTTTCATCAAAATGCCCTTATCGAAGGGTGTTATATAGTTGTAAGAACGCAAAGCACCCTTAAGGTTGGAAACTGGTTAACGTTGTACAGCAAACTTTTTTGACTTTCCATACAACCAGCAACTCTTATATAGTCAGCGTTGCACAATTCGGCCAAAAGTAAAGAATAGGTCACTTTCAAAAGTTTCTTCGATTGTTGATCGTTTTATGTTGGTATTTTAAGTGCATTAAAGGCGATATGATACAAGAAGGGAAACGAGATAGGTCGAATGAATGGAACAGTACGAACAAGATAAAACAGTTATATTTTGCAGGTTTCATTAACAAAAAACACATAACTACAGGATTGGCCGAGTCTGACAACCACTTTGTCATTATTATTTGTCCGCAGTGCTGACTTGCAGAGTGCCCGCGCTGGGCAAATATAGCTGTGAACGAGCGGTTTGATTTGTAGAGCTTGCGGTTTGCAAAATTGTAGAAATTACCTTTTTCCGACAAACCATCGAAGTGGTCGGTGTGCTATTGACCCAAAAAATATCATTCTCAAATGTAGATATGCTCCGAAAAACGGCCAGCCGCTAATCGAAAGCATTTAAAAAAAGTTTTGCATAAACAATGTCATAAAATAAAAAGATAATGCAGAGGAGCTTCAATCATGTCGTAAAAGGTTAGAACCATAAGACACAAAAGAGTAATCTCGTGAGGTCACTTTGAATGAGAGTTATAGAGCTGAGAACTGCTACGTTCCGTATCTCCTATAGTGTCTCAGTTTTTACCCGGACATGTGAAGAGAAGGAAATATGGTTCATACGGCATGATGATGAGTGAAGCGATAATGAATGCGTGTAACGGAAGCCCTAAAATAAGTACGCCTAGAAGCGCACTCATTTCAAATGAGTATCTGATGACAAAACACATTAAGAGTGTTCTCGCTTTCGCATCTTTCAATATCAACACAGTAGAGTTACAACTATTAAACAGCGTAAATGCAGCGTCACACTTAGCTTCCATCTGCTTATCATGAGTTTTATAAACACGTCCATGAACACATTTTATAGTTATTTTATTTATGATTTTATTGAAATTTCTTCCGGGGGATCCAGCGACGAGCTTCCACATAGCCATGATTCACATTTTGTAACCTTTTTAGCAGAAAGAAGCAAAAATCTTGTGGAAAGACGCTGATGTTCTCTGTGATTGAAAACAAAGAATCAACACCGCACATGTACTTTTTTGCTGAAGCCTCTTAAGTCTAATTGAACGCCAGGCTACACTCTTTCCTGTCTCTTTTCTCTTCTTCCTTCAAGTTTGCGTAGCTCGTCAAACTTCCAACTACTACCATCAATTACGTACAATTTTGTCCAAGTGTTTATAATAAACTTTGTATATGTTTCTCTCTAACAGCTTTATCAATATAGCTCATACCTTATTGCTTATACATTATTGTCTAATGTTCCGTATAGATCTCTCATCTTCTGTCCTTCTATCCCCATCATACGGTTTTTTGCTTTCATCATGATTTTTCGACTACTCGAACCAGCACTTCATTATGAAAGACAGTGAGCAGTATCTTTCGGATTTCCTGCCACTAAAAGTTCCACCTAATGCACTATCTATGTAGACAATACTAAAACCGGGCTCACTGAATTTCTGTTCCACATTTTAGGTGTGGCAAGGGTCTGATGGGGCCCCACCCAATCAAAATTATGATGGAAAAGATAGTATAACTGGCGGAATATGCACGACAATCGTGCATATCAAAGCCGGCCTATTCGCCCTCGCCCTATGTGCAATCTCAAACATGTATATCAGTTCGTAATTAAATCTTCGCGTGTTGCGTCACCAATAAGCTCAAGTGCGTCATCATGAGTCAGGATCCAGAGCATCATGGGTCAGAAACAGTGCATCTAAGACGCCTGACTGCCAAAAAATACAATGCTGTAAACAACTCAGTGGTACGTCACCTGATGGTAAAGCTACGCGAACTCTCACTGGGCTGCCTTGCCTGGATATTGTTCAGAAAATAGAACATGCAGAGGCAAAACTTGACATGTTTAATAAACTTGTACCACAAACTCCTTGTGCTGGCGCAAATAAAATTGTCAACATTTTCAAGCAATGCTATGTTACTGAACGTATAGGATGCGCAGCACCTATTCTTGTTGTTGCCCCGCCGTGGTGGTCTAGTGGCTAAGGTACTCGGCTGCTGACCCGCAGGTCGCGGGTTGAAATCCCGGCTGCGGCGGCTGCAATTCCGATGAAGGCGGAAATGTTGTAGGCCCGTGTGCTCAGATTTGGGTGCACGTTAAAGAACCCCAGGTGATTGAAATTTCCGGAGCCCTCCACTACGGCGTCTCTCATAATCATATGGTGGTTTTGGGACGTTAAACCCCACATATCAATCAATCAATCAAACCTATTCTTGTTGTTACGTGAAGTACTCTGAATAGGCACCGACTACAAATCACAAATTGAATAATAGTTGTCATCGTCAGATTCCTCGCAGGCCGCCGCGCTGTTCTCCTTTCTTAATTGCACTGACGGTGCAGGAGGCGCACTTGTAGGGCGATGACAAAATCAGCTATAATATGAATAACGCAATGCAGTAATGCACAAGAAGTGCCACAAGCACGACAGAAAAGCACTTACGAAGCTCATAAACCATCATCTTGTATCACTGAATTCGTTAATACACGAGACGGGCACAACATATTTAAGCATTTTGTTGCAGCCTGGACTGACTTATGCTCTATATTCGCACTGACTCCGCAACGAGCGTCACTTGTCTTCAGCATAAACGCTATATAAAGTGCGTCCCTCACACCAATGCTTTTTATTCACTCCGCTTCCAAACTGGTCTCTTTTCGACCTACTGTCTAGTGTAAAACTTAGTGCCCATTATGTGCGTGCATGTCTTTCGCACCGAATAAAGCAAGCCTTTGCGACGCAATTGTTTACCAGCAGGCAGCGTGCTGTACAAATTGACATTATTGTGTCGTAAGCGTGTAGCTTTAAAATTTTCCCAAGTGCTCATCCTCTATTGTGAGATCCGACGAAGAGTGTAGAAGCTGCACCCAGCGATTCCCGTTACAACGATCACGCTTTAGCTTCCGCGTAGAAGCAGCAAAAAAAATACAAGAAGATTAGCTTGATGTGCATCTTGAAGAACAACATTGCGGAAGTTCGCTTTGGTACGAGTAGCCACCACTGTCAATAACATCGCTGCAAGTGCGCCTGTTTTTGGTTAAGTTGTTGTCAGTTATATTTTAAGGAATATTTAAGAAACATCCCAAAGAGCGCACCTGTTCAGGCTGCACAGAAACTATAGATATTATTTTTTGAAGACTGGTCTGAACTTTTTCTATAATTGCATGCTTTGACATCACTTGTCTCTGCCGCACATCATCAAATGTACCAAACCCGAAGCAGAATCACCAACTGGTGTGACGAAGAAGTGGCCCCAATTGCTGACAGCACATACAAGTAACTATATTTATCAAATAAAAAGGTGCTTGAACTAAGTAAAGCCATATCGAAGAATGATACACATCGCATGTCTTGGTTGTTTGTCTTTTACGCTTACAATACATGTTTTCACAGTCAAACACAGCGAAGTGGTAGCCTGTCGACTTGTCATCGTAGTAAAAAATTGTTTTCAACAGCTAAATCACTTTGCCTCGTCGAATAACAAATAGAGATTGCCATCTCCCACACCACGCTATCAAAAAAAACAAAAAAACGGGAATTCACATACACACGAGGGCCAGTGGCCGGACGGCCGTTACGCGGTGGAGAGAGTGAGAGGAAAAAAAATGCAGCGGTTCGAGGTTACGCTTCTCCTCTTCGCGAAAACCATCTGTCGCTAGCTACCATGATGTTATAATCTTGAATCAGGCAAGTTCAACCACGAGAAACACTAGATTGAGGGAGAGAGAGATTCTTTATTTGAAAAAGAGAGATTCTTGCCTGCGTCTATACATCTGTGTCGTGCTACTTTGGATAAGGATGGACACAACATATTAGGCGCAGTGCCCGGATCTTCAAACCAGCGTCGTCTCTGATTGTGTTTAGTCGATTACCTGTTTTATACTGGCCTTGCAGATGGCTCTAATCATAGAATGTCTCACAGAAGAAGGAAATAAGTTCCCTGATGTCTTAATTGTAAATTGGTTCATCTGGCGTACTTGGTCACCACTAATTTTTTCACGTTTTTGTTCTTTACTCTCTTTTTTTCTTTTTACGATATGCTTGAAATCGTGACTTGAGCTTTGACCAGCTTCGTCCTGCGATAGTCTGGCGCAACATAATAGAAGCTGCGTATTTTAAACAGCGACTCTGTTTTTAGTCATGGAATCTTAGTTTGTAACCATCGTAGATTGTAGTGGGATAAACCCACTGAAAGTTGGTAACTCCCGCATGCACATATCTGCCACTCCTCCAACCACTCCCACTAATAAATATTTCTGCGACTCACCACTACGTCTATTCCCTGTTCCGCCACTCCTCATTCGTCCATGTCATGCCACTACATTTGTCCCCACAGCACTCCATCACCATCACTGTTTCATCAGTGGGGTTACCAAATGCGCCGGCTGAATTTTTTAAAATGAATTGATGATAACCTCTCACTGACCTACCAACTTGTCTATAAAAATGGCGGTTTCTGTAACCAATATTTTTCCTTTTTCGGTATGCGCTTGCATCAAGGCCAAAGCAAATGTTTCGCACATGGGCTAACCTATAAAGAGCTTTCAAAAGCATGCATCAGCAAATTTTCGAAAATAGGCGACCCGAATGATTCACCTACCCCTTTCATGAAACATTTTCTATGCTGACAGATAGTTTACACTGACCAGAGCTTTGAAGAAATCATTATTGAAGAAATCATTATTTAGGCTTTTCATTACTGAAGATGTGTTTTAATCAATAGAAAAGATTGGTACCTTTCTTGTGAGGAGACCACTGTGGTTTTCAATTGAAAAGAGAAAATGCCCAATTTTTTATGTTGGTGGAATTGAAACGCCGAAAGTTGAAGTGTCATACTCTTCGGAAACATATACAATGAGTGAGCGCCGTAGCATCAACCGCTGGTAGGCTGCCTTGTGCATGTATGCAGCTTGCGCCTGTTTTGCTGATGGCCACTACATGATTGATTGATATGTGGGGTTTAACGTCCCAAAACCACCATATGATTATGAGAGACGCCGTAGTGGAGGGCTCCGGAAATTTCGACCACCTGGGGTTCTTTAACGTGCACCCAAATCTGAGTACACGGGCCTACAACATTTCCGCCTCCATCGGAAATGCAGCCGCCGCAGCCGGGATTCGAACCCGCGACGTGCGGGTCAGCATCCGAGTACCTTAGCCACTACACCACCGCGGCGGGGCTGATGGCCACTACAAAGGCCCACAATTCGTCGAAGAACTAGTGTTCTTGGAACAATGTAGAAATCACAATACCTCTGTAAACTAGCTCCTATTCCTTGCAGATGTTGATGTTAGCGTGGTTCAGTTTCAGCGCAAAAAATGACGCCGGAAGTCAAAGGTTGCGATACAGAGCGCTTCAGTGTTTTCGTGAACTTCAGATTACCACTAAGGTAAGCTTCAAGACAAACCGCATCAACTGACCAAGCAGTTGTTTTTTAACTATGATAAACGGAACACTGAAAAGCCTAAAGCTTAACAAAAATCTCAATTGAAGCGACAACGGTTAATCATCGGTGAAATAGCGAATATGGGACACAGCAGTCTTTCATACTTTTATGCCTTGTTGAATGTACTTACAGTTTTTGGCGCATAAATTATAACTATCTGCCTATCACGCCGTGACGTAATTGAAAAAAAATGGCCCACTCAGATAGTTTTCATTGAAGCTCTCGCTCTCATCAAAACTCCTGAATAATAAACTTAAAAAAAGAAAAGAACAACCGCTCATTGTTGGAACCTGGTTTTGGTGAAACGAACAATATGTCATCCCTCTAAGCGAATTACGTTGTACGTTGTAAAAAAAAAAACATAAGCGCCTTAAATATATAGAGAATGTGTTAAGTGGCACACATGCTGGGAAGGTCAGCCTGTACGCCTTTCTTCGTTTACTTGGCGTCCTGCTGCGCCATTTGAAACAGTGGATTCCCCTATTCCTCCGCGCCCAGTTCCCTGAAACCTCATTTTCGCTACTCGACACACGAGAAAAACTGTTCTTTCTGGCTTCTCAAGTCTGGCTGCACCATTTTACGACACCTAGCCCTTTGAAGGCACTAAAACGTAATTGCATCGAAAAGTACAAGGGAGGCAATTTAAGGCAACTGCTTCGCGTAGCGGTCGTTTCTTGACCAGATAGAGGCGTTGCAAAGTGTGGTGTCATCACTTTTTTTTCGCGACTGCAAGGGCAGCTCACAATACTTCATCACATGCTGCACGCTGCAGGTGCTGTACGACAGAGCTAAATGAGGAACAAAAAAATCAAAATCCAACTGATGTCGCCTTTTGTGTGTCTCTGTGTTACAAGGCTCTAGAACGAGGACTGGGTGAAACATTTCTGATCAGCAACAATTTCCTGATTCGCCGACACCATTCACCAATTTATTATGTTCACGGATCTCAGAATGTGTATTTTTCTGCCACGGCTTTCGTTCCCGCGCCATTCATTATAATTTGTAACAGCTTCTTTAACTGTTTTAACTTCATTCCTGACGCATGAAGGGAAGATATAAATGCGGCAAAGGTAAGGTACTGTTAACTTAACAGTCACCTATCTTTTAAATCTTGCTTTGCTCTCTAGTCACATTATTCCCGTGCAAAATTGCCGTTTTTTTTTCACATAGTAGCTCAGTTGCCCGGCCCCTAAGATGAGGTTTTTAAAAATGACTTTACAAATACTTTCCCACTTGCTTCTTTTTGTTGCAATTTTTGCCTTAGCTGTAGCGGAGGAGGTGTCAGCATGTCCGATCGATGCAGCACGCTCACCTGTGCCGCATCATGCTTCTTCACTTGGTGGAGTGGGCTGGCGCTTTCCATATCTTTTTGTGTGTCAGTCGTCAATAGCCTTCGTATACTTGTGATCGCACATAAAGCATACGTTGTCCATGGTAACGCAAGCCGCTTTATGCGCAGCGTGTTGGTCATGGTGACGACAAAAATGCGCTTTTTGTGTTCATTTTTTCTGTCGCCAAAATTGACCGGCTGTTGCTTTATGTGTGAAATGGGTGCAAGGAAATTTTCGCGCATACCTACCAGACCTACCACGTTTCCTTCATTGATTATATATTTACTTATCTATTTTTCATTTTACGTCTACTTTTTTCTATCTTTGACTACTGCGCACCGCTGCGTACCTTCTGATTTTTTCCGGAATGAGATCACAATTCATGTGTTTAGCAGAGCAGCACATTACTTTTTACAGGCAAGAGTCCGTCGTGCGCTCATCTCTAACCGTAGATGACATGGTGAAACGTGAAATGATAACTCACCTCAACGTCCTCGACAACAAATCACTTTGCCGTATCAGGATGACTGATCATGAATGAGCTAAACGGGAGAGAGCAATTTTTATCGTAAATAGTGAACGCTAATGTGCAAGCTACTGGACCATTCCTGAAATTATCATTGCTGGCACCAGCCTTCTTGTACCTCGCGGGCGCCGGGTTATGCTCCTTATTTATTTATTTATTCATTTATTTATTTATTGATGGCTATCACATCCCGAGCGCATGTTTTGTAGTTAATACAAGTTTCACTCGAACGATATTTTTGGTCATGATATTAACCCATCAACAGCAAATACCTGAAAAGTTTCGAAAGCTGAGATCGAAACATGTATGACGATTCAAGGCTAGGTACATGTAGGATAATTCAAGCATATAATTTTCACCGTCCTAAGTTTGGTGATATCTGCGGTACGTCGATATGATAGTGAATACCACAAGGAACATTATCTTTAGAGAAAAGATTCTTTCCGACACAACGCGGTTATCTCGATCGCTCGCAAATACTCTTCGCTACATGAAAACTTTAAGTGACGTTTACAACCCAAGATATACTACACATACAATGATGCATATTTTTCAAGAGAACATGAAATATTTGAAAGCATGCGCTAACAAATGCATCGTGTCAGACATTTTTGAAATCTAACAAAGCTTTTTTGGGTCTCTAATAACCTTGTCACGTGCCCTAAAAACTAGGGAATTTTTTGTGTGACGCCACATCCTTACGTCCCACGTGGGCTGTATAAAACTAATATATAAATTCTTAAGTGTTAACGTCCTAAACGAATGATATTTATTTATTCAGGTTACCCCTAAAGGCTCTCTAGAAGAGGGTATTACATAGGGGGGCGGCCAGTACAACATGGTTTGAAGAAAAAAACTGAAAAAAAGCAGTACAGCAAGATACAGTGCAACCTGACAACCGCAACAAAGCGCAAACCATGAATACGGGCAGCAATTGCATGGCGTTATACAATAGTTAAAAAACGAAAGAAAACAAATCAACAAAAGAAAAAATATTTAGTTAGTCACCGTAGTGCGCATGAGCTCTGAAAACTTTACCGAGTCTTTCTCGGTGGCAAAATGTGCAGGCAAACTGTTCCACTCAATAATAGTGCGCGGGATGAATGACTGAGCGAAACGAAGTGTGCGAGATAGCGGGCGTTTGACTTTGTTAGGATAATCACGGCGGGGAAAGATGGAACAGGTGGGTTCAAAGAAACTGTCATGTAATGATGGGTGATTGTAAAGTTTGTGGAAAAGTGATAGGCGTGCATATTTCCGACGAATGGCCAAATCCTCTAGCTCAGCATGGTTTTTAAGTTAGTTACGCTGGAATAGGTAGAATAATCTGAGTAAATGAAACGAGCAGCTTGGTTTTGCAAAGATTCAATATTTGATACGATGTAGGCTTGATGAGGATCCCAAATGGCACTGGCATATTTTATTTTAGGGCGAATTAAACTGGTAAAAGCAAGTTTTTTTTAACTGCGATGGAGCCTGTTTAAGATTTTCTTTCAGTAACCCGAGAGACCGGTTAGCAGCTGCAAGAGTGACTTCTATACGATGGTGCCAAGATAGATTCGATTGAAAGTGGAGACCGAGGTACTTGTAGGTAGATGTTAACTCAAGTGTCATATTATTCAACGAGTATTGACTAGGAAAACGTGTAGCAGCGTTAGTAAAGGACATGCACTTTGTTTCAGAAACATTTAACGACATACGCCAAGTTGAACACCAAATGATTAATTTTGTTAAGGTCAGATTGCAAAGCTAAGCGGTCAGAATCAGAAGAAATGTTACGGTATATTACGCAGTCGTAATATACCGTAATTGAGACTTGGAGGAAAGAAAAGCTTTTATCCATGCAAGAACTATAGGGTGAATGTTAAGTTGTTCTAGCTGTAGTAATAATCTGTGGTAAAGAACGCGGTCAAAAGCTTTAGCGAAATCTAAGAAAATGGCGTCGACCTGACAACCAGCATCCATGGATTTATGAAGGTCATGAACAAAACCGGCAAGTTGGGTGTCGCATGAAAATCTCTTGCGAAAACCATGCTGAAAATTGAAAATAATATTGTGACGTTCGAGATAGTTTATTACTTGAGTGTGTATGATATGCTTCATGAGTTTGCAAATGGTACTAGTTAAGGAAATGGGCCTGTAATTTAGCGGTGAGGAACGTTCACCTGATTTGAAGAGGGGGACGACTTTAGCTGATAGCCAATCTTGGGGTAGAGTTCCGGTAGACAAAGACTGTGAAAACAGAACGCATAAGAAGGGGGTGATACTGAATGATATAGATTTCAGGATTTTATTATTTAAGCCTATATTATCCAAGGTGGAAAAAATTTTTAGTTTCTGTAAAAGGGACAGAACACCGGCCTCACTGATAACAATCTCCGGTATGACTGTGCTGCTGAAACTATGCAATATGGGAGCGGATGAAACGCCTTCTCTGGTAAAAACTGAGGAAAACGCCTGGTTTAAGACATCTGCGCATTGAGATGTAGGAACTGAAACGCCATCGTTATTGCTTAGGACTATATCAGGATAACATTTGGGGTTAACAACGGGCCAGAATCTGCGTGGATTATTTGCAAGTATAGATGATAAATCATGGTTAAAGAAATGGCGGCGAGTAGATTTCAAAAGCGACTGATATTCTTTATCGCATTTTTTGTATTTCGTCCAAGAGTTAAAGGTATTCTTTTGGACGGCCTGTTTATATAAACGTTTTTTTTTGTTGTTCAACCGTCGGAGCTGCTGAGTAAACCAAGGAACCGTGCTTCGGATTTTCACGATGATGACAGGTTGAGGCCAGTAAGTTTATTTATTAACAGCAACCAGTTTTCTTGAATGGTGCGCTGGAGGTGACCATGTATAAATTCTTCGTAAAAGGCAGACAATTCATTATTTATGCTATCAAAGTTACCTCTGTTATAACACCTAATCGATTTGTTAGTTGCTATTCTTTCGACAAGTGGGCGAATCAAGTTTCCGGTAATAATCGCATGGTCGGAAAGACCATCAAAAATATTAATGTTCGAGCAAACATCGGGTTCACTAGAGAGACATGGCAGAAAGGGTTTTTGGTACTTTGACCATCTGATGTTCTTTACATGTATCTACATCATGGTGGACGGGCATCAATCAGTTTTGCCTCAATAGAAAATGAGGCCGCCAATGGCGGGATTTGGTCTGAATGTCTGCTGATTAGCAGTCCAGCACTACAACCATTAGACAACTGTAGCGGGTCCTCACGTGGGCTACGTAGCAAGCACTTCCGTAGACTAAATTTGTTGCATAAGTTGCATTGCGGGTAAGAAAACCAAACAATGCTGTGCTCACGAAATATATGTTTGATTTTTCTGACGCTCAACCTGCTAGCCTAGTCTTGCTTTAACTTTGATGTACACGTAACAGCAAAGTATTTAAACCTGCCTATAGCAGCGCAGTTAGACTTACCGCAGGGAGCTTTGGCTTTACACGGTATATTTAATTATGCGAAATACGTGTATCCTCTTGTTTTATTGTGGTGCACTTATGTAAGTTTTTTGTGACGCATATCTTCTGGTTTCAATAAAACAACGTCACCGCTGAAAAGAAAAATGAACTACGCACTCTAGTTGCCCTAAAGAAATATATCCGTGCAAATCAACAAAATCAGGACGAACAACAAAACCATTTCCCATTTCTCTTGATAAGGGGCAATGAGGCAGGCAGTTCAGTTATACCGGTTATCTTTGATGGAAGCCACTTCTTTAGCTACCTCACCCTACTGCGAAGCTGTATGTTCAGAGTATTGTGCTGTTCTAATGCTCTTTTGACAAATTGATTGATTTGTGGGGTTTAACGTCCCAAAACCACCATATGATTATAAGAGACGCCGTAGTGGAGGGCTCCGGAAATTTTGACCACCTGGGGTTCTTTAACGTGCACCCAAATCTGAGCACACGGGCCTACAACATTTCCGCCTCCATCGAAAATGCAGCCGCCGCAGCCGGGATTCGAATCCCCGACCTGCAGGTCAGCAGCCGAGTACCTTAGCCACTAGACTACCGCGGCGGGGCGCTCTTTTGACAAAACTCTTAGAGGCATGTCACACGAACTTCAGCGGTTATGATTCCTTGCTTTACAATCTAGGTTCGCGTTCCAGTTTTTTTTGTTTTGTGTGAGTGAACCGTTTTGTTTGACTCCTTTTTCTTGAATTCATTAACGCAGGGCTCCACTTTTGCCAAAATGAAGTACAGCTGCAAGATATCCTAAATCTTCTTTACACGCTAATGAAGAGACATAAGCGTTGGCCTAGTTACTACGCTTCAAGCTGCTGAGCGGAAATACTGGGCTTCCATTCGAAACACGGTGAACGCATTTCGATGAAGTACTATAAGCGTCTTTACTGTGATATTTCTATACAAATTAGAACTTCCTGCGCACCACGACGGCTGTCATAGCCTGAATTGCCTTCAAACTTTCAAGACTCCAATGCAACCGAACAATAAAAGATTACACAAATATTACAGCATAAGTCGTAAATGTGACAGTCATATTGTTACGGGAGAATGACTTTACTTTATAAAACGAGGAATAAACTCGGTGGTGGACAAGATGGCGCCCAGTTGGCTCACAGATCTGACAACATCGTCCTCCTCTTTGTCTTCTTCGTCGTTCTCATCCTACCGTTACATGATTTCCCCGGCGGCTGGAGCACCGACCCGGTGCTAATCAGGAGGCACTGGAGTAATACGGTTTGAGTCGCGTAACATGCACTACGTCAGTGTGAGGGTGAATGATGGCGGGGTCCGTAGGGGTGATTTCGTATGTGACGTCAGTTACTTGGCGTAAGATACGGTAGGGACCTGAATAGCGTGGGAGTAACTTCTCCGAAAGTCCAACGCGGCGCGAGGGGAACCATAACAGAACGAGATCTCCGGGTGTGAAGTGGACGTCACGATGGCGGGCGTCGTATACGCTCTTCTGATTGTCCTGGGAGTCCAATAAGCGTCGTCGAGCAACTTGGCGTGCCGCTTGGGCCTTCATTATTGCATCACGAGCGTACTGAGACTTGTCATTTAGTCCGGCCGGCAGGAGGGTGTCGAAAGGTAGCGCAGGGTCACGGCCGAACAGCAGAAAAAAAGGAGAGAACCCAGCGGTGTCGTGTCTGGAAGAATTGTACGCGAATGTTACAAACGGTAACGTAGTGTCCCAGTCGCGGTGATCGGTGGAGACATACATGGAGAGCATGTCGGTGAGAGTGCGATTGAGGCGCTCCGTTAGACCATTTGTTTGTGGATGGTAAGCAGTCGAGAGCTTGTGTTTAGTGGCGCAGGAGCGGAGGAGGTCATCAACCACTTTGGAAAGGAAGTAGCTGCCTCGGTCGGTAAGGAGTTGTCGAGGGGCGCCATGATGTAAGATGACGTCCTCCAAAAGGAAATCGGCCACGTCAGTTGCACAGCTGGTTGGAAGGGCCCGTGTGATCGCGTATCGGGTAGCATAATCGGTTGCTACTGCAATCCACCGATTACCCGCAGCTGACGTAGGAAAAGGGCCAAGCAGGTCCACGCCAACACGGTAGAATGGGTCTCGTGGGATGTGCAGTGGCTGAAGACGTCCGGCCGGAGGGGCATTTGGTTTTTTCCGTCGTTGACAAGGGTCGCAGGCTGCAATATAACGGCAGACGTCGCGGTACATGCCAGGCCAGAAGAAGCGCCGGCGAACTCTGTCGTAGGTCCGTGACACGCCGAGGTGACCCGCTGTAGGTGCATCATGAAGCTGGGCGAGAACAGTGTGACGCAATTGAATGGGAACGACGAGTAGTCTTTCGGGGCCGTCAGGACGCATATTGCAACGGTACAATACACCATCATGTATTTCAAACATTCGAAGGGAAGGGTCGGGCCTCACCGATGTGAGCCTTCGGATAATAGCGTCCAAGAAAGTATCCCGTCGCTGCTCGATTCCAATGTCATGAAACGCGGATAGAGAGAAAACGTCGACAGGAAGGATGGTTTTAGAGGAGTCGCCGTCTGGAGGGTCGACAGGATACCGGGACAAGCAGTCCGCATCTTGATGCAAACGGCCGGTTTTATACAGGACTGAGTAATCAAATTCTTGAAGGCGCAGTGCCCAACGGCCAAGACGGCCTGAAGGGTCTTTAAGGGACGAAAGCCAGCACAAGGCGTGGTGATCTGTGATTACTGTGAATGGCCGGCCGTACAAATAGGGACGAAATTTACCGACTGCCCAAACAAGTGCCAAACATTCCCGTTCAGTTATTGAATATTTTCTTTCAGCAGGCGAAAGAAGGCGGCTGGCATAAGCAACAACACGGTCTCGTCCTTGTTGTTTCTGGGCGAGGACTGCACCGATGCCATAGCCACTTGCGTCTGTACGAACTTCTGTTGGAGATGAGATATCAAAGTGGGCGAGGATAGGCGGAGACGTAAGCAGACACACTAGATTTTGAAACGCATCTGCTTGCTCAGGGCCCCAGATGAAGCCAGCGTCTTTTTTGAGAAGTTGAGTGAGAGGGCGTGCTACGTCGGCGAAGTTTTTAACAAAGCGGCGGAAGTAAGAACAGAGGCCAACGAAACTGCGAACGTCTTTGGTACAGGTTGGTACAGGGAAATCTCTTACTGCGCGTATTTTATCTTGATCAGGGCGAACCCCTACAGAATCAACGAGATGTCCGAGGACAGAAATTTCACGACGGCCGAAGTGGCACTTTGCCGAATTGAGTTGCAGGCCCGCCTTACGAAAGACAGATAAGATTTTCGATAGCCTTTCAAGGTGCGTCGCAAAAGAAGGCGAAAAAACGATAACGTCGTCCAGGTAGCACAGGCAGATGGACCACTTGAAGCCGTGCAACAGAGCGTCCATCATACGTTCGAATGTGGCGGGCGCATTGCATAAACCGAATGGCATCACTTTAAACTCGTAAAGGCCGTCGGGAGTGATAAACGCCGTCTTCTCACGGTCCATGTCATCAACGGCAATCTGCCAGTACCCCGAGCGAAGGTCAATGGAGGAAAAATATTTTGCGCCGTGAAGGCAATCCAGGGCATCGTCTATGCGTGGTAAAGGGTAGACGTCCTTCTTCGTTATTTTGTTTAAATGGCGATAATCGACGCAAAATCTCCAGCTGTTGTCCTTCTTCTTTACAAGTACAACAGGGGACGCCCAGGGACTGCATGAAGGCTCGATGATATTCCGAGAAAGCATTTTGTCGACCTCCTGTTGGATGATGCGCCGCTCTGCATGGGAAACACGGTAGGGTCTCCGATGGATGGGACTCGTATCGCCTGTATCAATCCGATGCTTAACAACGGACGTCTGGCCGAGTGGGCGGTCGCCAAGGTCGAAGATGTCCCAAAAAGATGCAAGCAGGGAACGCAGGTCGTTAGCTTGTTCTTTCGGCAAGTCGGGGGCAATCATCTTGGTTAACACACTTTGGTCTGATGGAGGAGTAGACGAAGTTTTTTCGGCACTCGGGATGCTGTCATAACTTAGAGTGCAAATATGGCACTCTGCCGCCGGCACGATCTCGGCTAGAGATATACCACGAGGGAGGACTTGTGTACATAGTGCAAAATTCACTAGGGGTAGGCAGGAAGCATTGGCCGTAATAGTGACGACGGTGTGAGGAAACGCAACGTTGTGCGAAAGCAGGACGTCAACATTGGGGGACACAATATAAACACCGTCTGGGACAGGTGGAACAGGGGAGACGCCTATGTAAGCTACTGTTCGTTGAGGGAGACGCAGGTGTTCTGTAGAACAAAGCCGACTTGGAGGGCAACTTGGAGGATCAACAACATTAGGTAGAGCGAGTTGCACTATACCGGCAGAGCAGTCTATCAAGGCCGAATGTTCAGACAAAAAGTCTTGGCCCAAAATTATGTCGTTAGGGCAGTGTTCTAAAACATAAAACAGAACTGATGTGTGGTGTCCGGCGACGCTGACGCGAGCTGAGCACACACCAATTACGGCGACTTTTCCACCATCGGCCGTTCGGACCACAGGAGTTGGGCCAGGAGTAAGGACTTTCTTCAGCCGTGCTCTAAGGTCAGCGTTCATGATAGACACGTGTGCGCCAGTGTCAATGAGGGCTGTAGTAGGTACACCGTCGACGTCAACATTGATAAGGTTCTGATGTGCGGGCAAGGTCAGTAGAGGATTTTGGCATCGGGTCGGTATTGCAGCATCACCTCCAAGAGCTGCTCCCGTCAGTTTTCCGGAGGTGAACGCCGGAACGAGCTTGGGGACGGCGATCGGCGAGATGGGGGCGAGCGGGAGAAACGGCGTTGCGGCGAAGGGGAGCGGCTGGATCGGGGGCGCGAGGAATTCTCAGGCGTTAGCGGCTCTGTTTTCGGTGATGAGCGTGAATTCCAGGCAGGTGGGCGATGGGGCGGAGGGTGAGGCCACGGAGCAGAGCTGGACCAAGCACGGCAGTGACGCGAAATGTGGCCTATACGACCGCAATTGAAGCATATCGGCCGGTCGTCTGGGGTGCGCCATACCGCCGGGTCGCGATAATGTGGGCTGGCAGAAAAAACGTCGGTTGGGCGGAACAGTCACGGGTGGATTTGGTGGGGCGTAGTCTGGACGATGAATGGAGCAGACGTTTAAGCCGGCGTTGGCCAGTTCTTGCCTCACGACGGTCTGTATGAGAGAGACGGTGGCGTGATAGCTTTCGGAGTTGGGGGAGGCTGACACGAGTGGAGCTGCGGCTTCTATTTCCCGACGGACAATACGGACAACGTCACCGGGACTTTCCGTAGAAGGCAGGCGAGGGTCTTCGCATGTGGATGTTGCAGCCGTGTTTGGAAGCCGGGCAAACTGGTGGAGAACACGGCGGCTCTTCGCTTCTTCAAAGCGCCGGCATTCAGAAATAATGTCGTGGACCGTAGATGAATTCTTGAACACAAGAAGGTGAAAGGCGTCATCTGCTATGCCCTTAATAATATGGCCAACCTTATCGGCTTCGGACATGTGCGAGTCTACCTTGCGGCACAAAGCGAGCACGTCCTGAATGTACGTGAGGTATGATTCGGTGCACGTCTGAACTCGACGTGCGAGCTCGTTTTGGGCGGCGCGTTGACTTCCCACAGGCCTGCCAAATAGCTCCCGGAGCTTTTGCTTGCATAACTCCCAGCTAGTCAGTTCTTCCTCGTGCGTCTCGTACCAGACCTTTGCGGTACCTCTGAGATAAAAAATCACGTTGGCCAGCATGAGCGTTGGATCCCATCGCATACGTACACCCACTCGTTCGTATGACTTCAGCCAGGCTTCTACGTCAATGCCATCAGTGCCAGAAAAGGTACCTGGATCTCTCGGGGGCTCCAAGATGAGGGTTGACGGTCCAGTTGGAGAAAGCACGGACGTAGTTGGAGAAGGCACGGTAGTCGGGGAAGGGTCGGCATTGTTGACTTCAGTCGCCATGGGGGAGACCACTAGGCGCCCGCTACGAAGCTCCGTTTTGCGTGAAGTGAGTACCCCGCACCTCCCACCAATGATGTTACGGGAGAATGACTTTACTTTATAAAACGAGGAATAAACTCGGTGGTGGACAAGATGGCGCCCAGTTGGCTCACAGATCTGACAACATCGTCCTCCTCTTTGTCTTCTTCGTCGTTCTCATCCTACCGTTACATGATTTGGTGTCGACATGAACGATTAAGACAACTAATTTTTTCAAGTTTGGCAGGAGGTGCCATAACTGCTCGCTAACTTTCTCATTGCGAAATCGTGAAGCTGACTAGCCTCAGGGTCTCTTGAAATGAAAACAGGGGAATTCAAGAATCAATTCGCATGTCAACTTGCCTATATGTTAATCAGTTTTAAGACTGGCCGTGTTCGTTCTGACCCGACCATATTGAACATACTCCAGCAAAATATCAACGAATACTTTTCAGGGGATGTTTAGCACTTTTCACTTCAAGACGTCTCAGCTTGTGTTAACGCTATGCGGACTTCCAAGCGTGATTAAAAAGTATGCTAATCCAATTGCATAAAAATTGCTTGCTTAACCAATTGTTTTCAATTTCGACAACAATTTAAAAACACAGTTTTAATGCTTGTGATGCAATTTATTGTTTATTTCAGTATTAGCGCACGGGAGATAAATAGTTGGTCTTAAGAGCAATAAATAAAAAAAACTTGTCACCTATGCGTGAGAGAAGGATGATGTTACAATCGAAAACATCACATTTTTATTGAGTTTTTTTCCTGCCGAAGTTATTTGCAAACATTTGCATGAGCACACATCGAAGGGAAACTTTCAAGACCTATCAAGATCAATGTGTGATCTGATACCTATACGTAAACCTCACCATTTTGTTTGAGGTACTATCAAAAGACTGCATATTGAAGAATATTTGCGATAAACGTTCATGTAAAGGAATGACTTAAAAAATCACTATAGAAATGCAAAACGTAATTTTTCCGATACCTCACAAACTGTTTGTATTGGACATGCGTTCGACTAGTACGATCCCAGAGAAACGATCGAAAGAAATCGCCTGAATGAAATCCTTCCTTTCAATCTATTCCCATGCCTTTTTCTTCATTAAGTATATTTTCAGATACTGCGAACATAAAAAACACGTCTCAGATTTCTTACAGATTTTTGCGCCATAAAATACTTGTTAGAAGAGTGCTATCAATTACAAAAATGAGTAATCCACTGAAATGAGTACGCCACACTGAAAGTTACCGGCCTTGACACCAAATTGAGGACAATAGGCGGCCATTCGCTGCTGTGCCCCTCTAGTGCGGCAGGAAGAAGGCAATATTTCACACAGCTCTCTCAATTTATTAAGCATTTCTTTGGGTGTTTGTGCGCAAGCATGTGTCTTTAAAACATTTTTTTCACCAAAGAGCGCAAACAAGCGCGTATTTATTGCATAGCTCAGTGCGAATTTGTGCTAAGGCTTGCACTCTCCTGAGGTGTAATACGAACAATTTTCATGTTTGTGTTTTAGGCAACCAAGCCATAATTGCACACAGCTAAGCTAAATGTTTTTTAAGTGATGTGATAATTGCTTGTTTCTATTTCGGCACGTTTTCGTTGCCGTACTTGAGTATAGTGTGATGCGTAGCCTGCAAGCTGGTTTGTTTTTATACTGAAAAAAAAGACTTCTTTGCAGTGCGCTTGGTATCGTTTTTATATAATTCAACAAATACTTCCTGGCATGAAGAAAAAATTATGCTGCACGTATTATATTAAAAATAATTGGCTTAGATTCTACGTACTGCAATAATTACAGCAAAATTAGCAAAATATATAAAGAAGTATATATAAGTAATACTGTGTGGTGTAACACAGGAAATCTTTCTTCTTGCTTGCCTTTACAATACCAAATTGGTGTTTCGTCAATATCATCTACCAAATAATAATTCCGAATGGCAGGCGTTCTGCTAGGTCATATTAACATTCTATAGCTCCCATATTTCAAAAAAATGTATGAGCGGAATTCCAACTGCAGTGTACGACCCTACGTTAGGTGTAGTAGCCACATACGAAGATTTTTTAAAGGCGCCCTGCAACACTTCTTCATCATGGTCAGACAACACTGCTGATCGGTAAGAGAGGCTCCCGAAAACACGCGAGACAAACGTTATTGCACAGCAGACGGCCTGGAATTCACAATAAATTATCAAAGTCAGCTTTAAATTGCTTTCTTTTCCCTCAACAAATCACGAAAGATGCTCCAAAATCACTTGTACAATGCCCATCTATCAAACATTGGATGATTTGAACGTGGCACGCTCGGTCATTACAGAGATCATCGCGGGAGGCCGTCACTCATCCACACGTGCGTGCGCGATCACATTGAAAAAGCTGCATATCCGAAGAAAAAAAAAGTAGTCAAGGTGACGAGGCGCGCTTGACGTATTTTGGTTGCCACTTCCATTCCTCAATGCTTAGCTTCCAGCGCTTACGTCGGGGCAAGAGAAGAGAGAATGCTAATGCAGCGTGCGATAAATATTTGTAACTCCGCTCGTACTATAAAATTCTTAAAATTTTTGGGGCGTAGACGTTGTGAAGCAATAAGCTGTCCCAGTGAATTAATTCCATGGTTACTCAAAAAAGAGTGTTACAGGGCCCCTTGAAAGGGCTTGCGGTGAATTATGCTGTTTTGCGAATGTAAAAAACAAATTCATAAGAGTCATATGAACCACCAGATTTTTCCTTGTTCATGATTTCTATTTCTGCCCTAAGAGACCTACATGAACAGAGGTTATAGAAGATGTTGTGATAATGCACAAAAGTTGACCAAACAAGGGGACGTTATTCACTGCCACAAGGTAGAGGATTGCAGTTACTCTAAGTGATCCGTAATCACTTTCTCGAAGAAGAAAATGCGGTCCTATTGTATGCATTACCAAATACCCGTGGTCACCATTGCAAGAAACAAGGCGTTCAGAACGTGAGACAGCAGAAAATGCATATAATATCTGAATACATTCGCTAGTTTGATCGCCTTGGTAAGGAGCCAGAATATCTTAAATCAATAGGTACACCTCAGCAAACGTCACTTATAGTGCGTAATCTAGCATGAACTGCCAGGTTTTTTCATAGTTGAGATTCGTGGATTTTCATAAAAACGTGTCCAAAAAACTTGGGTGCTTTGTCACATTTCTTCATAAGTAAACCTGTCACGTCAAAATGGTGCACTTGCTAGGACATTGCTCACCGAGAATTAACAGAACTTTTCGTTCGCGTAAAAATGAATCTTCCATACAATAACTAAATTTTAAGTTTATTATTCAGTTGGTTCTCTGCTACGAGATTTCTGCTATATTATTGATGCTGTAAAACAACATCTGACTGAAATGGTGTTATTTATGTAGATGTGAGATCTGAGGAGCTTGTACAGAAATACTGCCATAATAACCATCAATTTTAAAAACGTGATCAACTCTTCTTGGAACAAACCTATTGGACAAATATTCTCAGGAAAATTACATTTGCACTTCATCCGGGGCCTGGATACCTGGCCTATGTTATGCTGTTACAGAATAAGTACAATTCTTTTGTTCACGTATTTCGTCTACACCACCTAGTAGCCTACGCACAATAATCGAAAGCAAGTGTGAACACGTGGCATATCTCTCATATAAAGGAATTTCCAGGTAGACTAAAGACATGCTACTTTTTTTCCTTGTTGTCAAATGAAAAAGGCGTGCCAAAATCCAACAATATACGAATCTTTATAACCAGCGATTTCGGAGCTGCCGAAGCGTGCGAGCAGACAATATATTCAGCAACCAATGAACGTCACCAGAGGAGTCTATTGAGGGTGTTCACAAGAGGGTTACCATTAGCTCACTCACTCAGTAAGCTCATGATGAGAGAATTGAGGCGAATAGTGGATAAGTCAAGAAGACAAGTCAAGAAGAAAGACATGCAGTTTTTATCGTTTCTGCCTTATTTTAAGCTGGTTACAAGGTTTCTAAAAGGTCCAGGAGGCATGGAGCCCATTTCAAGGAAACTTTGTCGCTAGTCAGGCATTTCCTATTTGGGAGATGTATTTTCAGTTGTTGCAACAACTCCAGACACAGCTTTGGTTTCTTCTTGCCACGTGCTACTTCCATTGTCTCACTAGTTCATTGTTACCAGGGAAAATAACAAAAAAATGAGCTCTTCAACGCGATAGAGTTGAAAGGGGTGAGAGGGCATAATAAAATGGTCTGTGTGATGGCAGGGAGAAGGTTAGCGTTTGAATATTATAAACTTTGTTTCACACAAATAAGGGTGACACATTTGTCCCGTTAATTTATGCCAGAGTGAAGACTGTTTAATTTAGGAATGATGTAGGATTGACAAACATCTCGGTCAAGATGAGTTTTAAATCCAGACTGTAGTACGGTAGCCTTGACGTTTACAAAGGTGTGACCTAGCATCTGGACATGTTTTGATAGTTGAAGCTGAGATAGACTAGAAGCGTGTGCTCTATGGTTTGTAAAGCCTAATTTGTATGGCGTTTCGCTTTTACCGGTGTATTACTTGCAGCTTGTAAAACACTCTAGCATGTAGATAACATTGTCGGTGTCACAAGTCAAGTCTCCGTTGATGCTCATGGGAAAGCTTGAAGCGCTGCTAGTTACGGAGTGCAAAATTGCCTTGTATGGGCTGACCTTTCAACGGGGTTTATTTAAAGGGTGTCTGCCGATATAGTTCGATCGGTTGTTTGTTTTTAGGGGAATTAGGGTATTGCGCAGGTTACAAGTTTCGCAATAAACCACCCTAGGTAATTTCGTAAAGATGTCTTTTAGGCGGTCACTTTGAATCAAGGTGCTGTGGTGTTTCTTTAGAGTGTTGGTAACAATTGCAACTAATGCTGAGTGCGCTTGAATGATATTGAAATTGTTACGTGAAGAGGTTGCTGACAATTTGTTACTCGTCAGCAAATCCTTGCGGTCAATGTTTTCCACCTTATTGAGAGCGCCGTCAATGATTCATGCGGGGTGTCTCTGTCTGGTTAATGCACCTCAAACCTACTCGCAGTTGCAAACAAATTTATTGTTGTCGGAGAATAAGCGTTCGAATAAATGGCCTGACTGTATGGAATACTGCTTTTGCAGTGTTTTGTGTGGCTACTTTGAAAATGGAGGTAATACAATTGTTTGTCGGTCGGCTTTCTGTACAGCTTCATCGTCAGTTCTTTCATCTCTCTCATCCCCTCCCATGCGAAGGGTAGCGAACCGGCTGCCTATAGGCTGGTTAACCTCCCTGCCGCTCTTTTCTTCCTATATTCCTTCCTTTCTTTGTCGTCAGTTTTGGTGGTCTAATGTTATAGTGAGCTCAATAAAATCTACACTGATAGCTGAGTATGAATACAAGAACGAGATATTTGGATATGCATTAATACAATCCTCAGTGAAATAAAGAAGATTGGATTTGCCATGATGCAAAAAGATATTGTCGACTAAACGTTTGTTGTAAAAATGCTTCAAGTCACGGCGCGAAAGGAACTCGTTTTCTAGGAGGCCCGTTAAAATATTTGCGTAATTGGTGCCAATCCTAGCGCCCATAGATTACTTGCTTGATTGCTTGTTCCTCTTCTTTGGATCGTATCCACCACGAGGATCGGCCAATAAAGCGGTGGTTATTGTAATAGGGAAAAACGAATTTCAAACTTCGATGAAACTAGTAATTATTCAGTCATCTAGGAAATAAAAGAGGATACTCATAAGGTGACTTACAAATTAAGTAGGTGAATAACTGCTAATTGAAATTAACAAAAGGCTAATAATTCCAAATATCTGAAATTGAAAAGGTAAAAAATAAATAAGCAAACATTTTTGTGTCTGTGAAAAATTCACAAAGTGCTGCGCAGAAGCTCCTGTTGTTGCGGGGCACAAAAGCCCCAACAAAAAGGAAGTTTTCAGAATTAGGGGTTTGCTTTATTTTTTAAATATTTTATCTGAATGCTTCTTCCTGTGGCTTGTGCAACGTCGTCAAATAAGTAGAAAATGATTGATGTTTTCCGGCTCTTGACAGTAAAAGCAAAAGGGAGATTGCACCTGGCCAAGACCTGTATAAATAGAATTCGAGAGGCGGAATCCGGCATCGAATTTTGTGATGCAGGCTTCCAATTTGCGAGAGGGGCACCAATTGTTATTCCAAGAAAAAGAAGGATGACCGCATTCCTTGACTTGTGATCTAATTTTCATGGAATCATCATGTAAGCGATGCCTACGTAGTTGAGATTCAGTGACATAACTGGTATCAGGTACAAATGCACCGTACATGACCATCTAGGGACCACCTCGTGCGAGTCTCAGCCATTGATCATCATTGATAAATGATCATTGATCATCATTGATCAGCCATTGATCAGCCATTGATCATCAGACATTGATTATAAGTTTTCCAAGGGCCCCAATAAGTGCAAAAAGCTCTTCTTCACATATAGGAGCATAATCCAAGAGACGTACTGACAATGAGCAAGACAATGTCTGAAATACAGTCTATACTCCCGTTTTCTTTTCACAAAAGAATGTATTCGTAGCAATGACATTTACAATTGCTGTCTGTTTTGATAATAGATGAATGATAGCATCGCCTACTGAGCTTTTGCTTATTTCTTTCAGTAAGTTTGAGGTGTGCAAAATGCTTGCCATTATCTCATAAAGCGACACGTAATTTCTGAACGCCTGGTTTGGTAATTAAAATGCTAACGACAGTTGCATTAGCGGAATTCGTAATAACATGTGGGGTTTTATAACCTGAAAGCAGGATGTAAATTGTGGCACTTTGTATTGGCAGACTTTATAATATCGTATCCTATTTGGAGTGACTAATGTGCTTCGAGATATTACTACACGGGTGTATTTTCATTAAGCCCCGTCGAATTGTGACAGTCATGATAGCCAATCGAATCGTTGATATCCTACCTAGAGCGTCAAGCCCTAATGGTGGGTACACCATTGTTGGTACCTGCCCGGCTATATATGTGTCCACTAACGAGGCTCTGTCTGTGCAGTGTGATATTTGTTTTACGTTGTTTTTTGTAGGATATGAATAACTTATACAAAAAAATAGAGGATCCTAACGCTTCGCCTTCAGGAGTTGAACGCGATAGTAACATTCTCTTCCTAGTGAGTACTTCAGACACCTAGCGCATTAAACTTTCTTGCTATGCAGCCACTACGTGGCCCTAAAGGAATAGGTGCTGTAGCCTGTGTGCCTTTTGTAGTGGGATACCGGCTTTTAACCATGGAGCCATCATGATGGTCAAACATCCTAGAGGCCGTTGGCAATGGACGCTTGTTCCACGCTATATTACTGCAATACTTGATGTTGCAGTGTGAAGTAAGTATACAGGACCCGTGTGTTTGTGAAGCATGAAAGCTACTTTCTCTGCATTTCCAAGCAGAGAAAATTCTTTTCACTGGTCTCACAAGCAAGGACGTGGCCGTGTGGTAGAACATTCACTTTCCAAGCAAACGACCCAGGCTCGATCCCCACTTGAACGCAAACAAGCTTAGGCACCTTCGCCACTGTGCGCATTCTGTGATGAACTGGAAACAATAGACCATTTCTTTTTGACCTACAGGTGGTTTAACACATTACAAAAAACCCTATTAGAAATACGTTTGCGTCGTATTGGTATGGACTTATCTCTGCCTGTCATTTTGTCTTTTGGAGCTTCCATTTCTGGCTTCTCTAATGGGACAGTATGCGCGGCCGTCCGGGAATATTGATGAAACTATTAGGTTAAATAATTAGGCAGTTTCATTATCCTAACATGTCCACATATTTATATACGTATAAAATCAGATTATTGCTCTATTCTAAGAATAAATTCGTTTATGTGAATATTTGTATGCATTACATTAAGCACCTCACTTGCCTAGGCTATCGGCAATATTTCTGTTATACCTCCATCATTCCAAATCTGAACAATAAATTTTGAAACCACTCGATTCTTGGTCAATCCCTCACAGTGGGTATGCGCCACTAACTATAGGAAAACAACAACAACAACAAGCTTAGTGCGGACGCCACTCTCTTACAAAATTTCATTTATTTTATTTGGACCATTGTCGATTTTTTATTCAAGCATACTATGATAATTTTTCTCTCTCAATCAACGACTTCGACGTCGGAATTTCTACGAAGCAAGCTCTTTAACGTTGTCATGTTAAAAACGCCAGGATGAGTGTGACAAAGTAAGACAAATTTATGTTCATGCTCTTTCTCTCGTTCGTTTATTAGCAACTATAAGCAGTTAAAAACTTTTCGAAGCGATATCTTAGGGGCCTTGACCGCGATATAAAAATCTAGACACAAGTCGCGATGACAAGGCACCAGTACATTATAATATCACGTTAAGCAGTATGTGTGCTAGTAATCCTTTCGCGTAGATTTGGAAGGCAGACACAGAATATCCTAAACGTTTTTTATAATGACATTTCGTGTTGAATGTCATCAATTTGGTTTTTGTATTAGTGCGCACGCATGATTCTATATATATGTACTTGCGGTGAAGCTTGAAATAAAAGTGAGCAAAAGTTCACGTGTTTTTTTTTGCTTCTCCCAGCATAAGTAGATTCTACTTCTGTGCTTCGGCACTGTCCACATCTGTGCATTAGCGCACAAAATATCAAGTTTCGTTCAGCTGTCCTACGCAACTTACTTATCTGTAGGTGGCAGAAGAGGCTGCCAAGAAGTATTATTTTGCATAAACTAAGGGGCAATATACTCTCTCATGACACCGCCCTCTTGTTTCTTTTTGTGCTAGGCTAAATCTACCATGTTGAGCTAAGCCTCATTACATTGATCTTGGGTAAATTTAAATATTTTTATTACTAAACTTTACGAAAACCAAGTGTTTCACAGAAAATTCCACTATTCAAACTTCACCAACCTTTCTTTCTTAGTGGCCGAGAGTCTACTTCGACTGGTCGATTCAGAGCAAGTGCGCATTTCCGTTGGCCGATGTGGAGCAACCTACTCCGTGATGGAGCTTTTCGGGTTGCTCCGTCCTGCAGAAGTGGATTTCACGAGACCTCCGTTAAAGCTATACCACCTTTTCCGGGATGGCAAGGTAATTGGGTACTCCTCTGTGTTTTTGTGGTAGTGTCTGATCATCTTGTGCATTTGTTTACACTCCTTAGAACGTTTTGTTTGACTCTGCTCTGACCGATAGCTAGAAAACAATTTTTGACAGTAGTGACAGCCGCAATGACAACGAACAGTGTGTGCAAATGGTGTTTAAAGAATTGTTCATTGATCAGCCGTGCACACGCCCGAAGATAATTGGGTACGCCAATAAGTTCCGCAGGTTGTTTACCTGCCGTATGCCTAAAGAACTTCCGGAGTGACCTCACGTGGAGTGTTCACGTGTTTCACTGGCAGATTGGCTTGGCACAACCAGAGTGCTCACGTCTAGATTTCGGCGGCTGCCCCGAATCACGTAATGAAATTTGTGATGAGTATCAGTAAGTGGACGAGCCTATGAATAGATCCAGCAAAATAGCTGGAACAGGCAGCTTATTGAATATCAGGTACTCAGACACACCTAACAAATTTGAGTGAGTTATGTTATTAATTAAGAGGGTGTCGCGCAGACTAAGCGAAAGTTGCCGTTTGTCACGGCACCATTTCTCCCATGAATCCTCGTCGGGCTCTGTTAACAGAGTGGCTGCTGCAAAACGAAAGTGCCTTGCTGTTCTCGCTAGGACTCGCAATAAACAGTGCTTTCGAACTCAAAGGAAAAATAGTGTTACGTCGTCGCAACATATAGCACCCATACTACGCCCATCTCGATTGAAGAACAAAATTGAAATCAGGTTTTAGGCGGACTACTGGTGGCGCCGGCGAGTACGCGCTCCTGCGTATGAAGGAAACTCTGTGTGCTGCATTTTAGCCCATCGCTAGTTTGATGTGGAGAGCATGGCACATCAACTGCGCTTGACCAACTTAAATATAATGAGAGAGTCACATAATAAGAAGGTAGTCACTGCCGTAGTGAGTTATGGCAGGATTTTCCTGAAAAGAATTCGAAAATGAAGGTCTGCGCTCAATCTCACGCGTGGTTGCGCATAATAGAATTCTCATAACTATCCGATCTCTTGAGACTGTATTTGAAAAGATCGTCTTCGTTATCATTTCGAAAGTGATGAACTTTTGAAAAGAAAAACTCATACGCCTACTTTGAAGGTGTTTCAGCTTCAAACGCCTAATAATTGTTTCTATGTGCCATAGAAGCGTTCCGGTAGGAGCCATTACCGTCCGGCGGGTATCATCGGTAAAACGAGGTTAGCGGCATAGTATAACATTGCAGGCATCGCCTTCTCTCGGATGCCTACACGTCGTCAGCTGCCCCTTTAGCGACATTTCACGCAGCACGGTATAATAGTAGGCTCCACGCTGCAAACTCTCGTCGATCGACCTATAGCAAAACTCGTCTATTCTTTTTTTTTTTTACGTCTTGCGTCCCTGATGTCCTCTTCTTACGCTCGGTGCACAACAGCAGCTCTGCGAAAAAAGAAGCCATGCTCCCTAGGCTGAATGGTTACATGGAATTTGCACCCTTGGAGAGGAGCTCATAAACACCGGTGCTTGCACGCAGCAAGCAACCTTGCGTTACTAATTCGAAAAAGACCGTTCGTGCATTTACTGGCAGATGCGCTATTTTTCAAAGGATGCACCTTATCCTTATCGCTTTTCACAAACTGACTTTGGACATACTATGCTGTTGTACAAGCGTTGTTGTGTACGGTAATTACTTTTTATGCGACTTTGAGGACTATTACTAATACTACTGATGTAAAACAGCTCCGAAGTCTTCAAGTTCATTTCTTGGTTTTTCTGTGTTTTTGAAAAATTGCAATATTGTAAATTAGGAAACGAAAAACCCTGAATAGGGAAAGGCGCTGCAGCACGCAAATTACGTTTTTCTGTCACTTTATTGATCCTTATACATAGGGGACAAAGACAGCAATACTATACAGCAAAGTGGCGAAATAGTGAGGTCTGCTTGATGTTGTTCTTCGTTAACAGTTCTCATTGTTGTGTTACTGCAAAGCAGTTTTGAAAAGCGGGAAGAATTTCTCTTGGCTCTGTGGGAACTATCAGTTGATGATTCCCGAAATTTATCCCTATGCATGAACGCTACGTGTCGTCAAATTTTTCTTATGCATCTTCTTTGTAACCCAATATTGATTGGCATATTCTCACTACCCCAAGTATCCGGCTAAGCAGCTCTAAAGGTGGACAACTATGTCCATCTATTGGAAAACATATCAAGCCCTTTTTTTTAGGTGTTGCTCAAGCAAGCAGAATACGCTAGATGTTGTTCATGATGAAACAAGTGCTAAAATACACACACTTCGAGAGGACACAGACAGGCTCTTACTAGCAACTGAAAATTTCATTTCGAAGCGAACACTAATGAATACATCACACGCATGCACCTCACTTCCGACTTCCCTGTCATCATCAACTACGCGATATAACAACATATGCACTCCTATAAGCGATGGCACACAAACGGAAACAAACACATGTCAAGAACTAAGAAAAGAAAACGAAAAACATAAAAAAACAAAACAAAACAAACAAGGCAGAAAAACGTAAAACAAAAAGAACAATGGGCTATGTGAAGTCCGAAAAAGCAAATTCCGCATCTGTTAGTACAACTGTCGCTTGACTGACGCAACCATAAACTCCTTTCATTATTCTATACGCTTCCATTATTTCCCTCGTCGTCGGCTGGTTGTGCCTGTCAATTAATCATTCGTGTGTCTGAAAATTTCGGTTAGCAGGTGCACTCCTTGCAGTGCATCGCTAACTGTGAGTAAGGTGCCCCTTTAGTGAACTCTCATGTTCACGAAGGCGCACATTTATGCACCGACCCGTCTGACCAACATATTCCTTTCCACATATGAAAGGCGTTCCGTATACATCTTTTTTGCACTCAACGTACCTCCTGCCATGTTTTATGCTACATCTGTTCAATTCTACAAGTTCATTTCTTGTTGGCTAGCCTTTCTACTGCTGAACAGATCTCCGATAATTTGTTTTCAGCTGAAAAAAACAACCGGCACGCCCTACCTAATGCAAACTTTTTCATCCTATGTGAAATATTGTGCAGATACGGGATGACCACTGTCTGCTCTTTTTCATCCTCAACTTTTCTCCTCTCTTCGCGTGTACCAATCATTGCATTTTTCCCTTCCCAACAACTCTTCCGAAAGGCCAAAATGATGCAATCATCTTGGTAACCAGCTCTCTTTAAGCACTTGATCTGCGCAGAAACACTCATCCATTGAGTGTACGCACGATTTCATGATGGCAGCTTAGATAGAAGAAGTTGCGATCACATTCTTTACTATCTTCGAATATGCCAAATGATAGCTCAGCAATGGTTTCTGCGGTCTAGCGTGATACGTCCAACACGTGTGAAAAGAAGAAAAAATAATTATTAGGTCCAGAAACTGGCTGCGTCGTTCCTTTGGCACCTCAAACGTAAACTGTGAGCCGCGCCCGTTTTTCCTAAGAGCTTTCAAAACACTCACCAACCTGCTCATATCCGGATCGTTTTTCACCAAAACAAGGCAGTCTGTGTATTTTTAGCGCTTTTTTCATCATGAAACTTTACCAACACGCCCAACTGGCAGTCATGCCTGATATTGTGCTGCCATCTGTGAGGCATTGTGGGACTCTTTAAGGTCGTCTTGATGGCGAGCGTGCGGCGTGTCTCTTCGAGGTTACGTGACTCGTGCTTTAGATCAAAAACCTATATGTAATATTCGCGTGTGTGTGCACGCGCGTGTGTGTGTGTATGTCTGTGCGTAACCAAACATATCAATTAGTTTGCACTTAGCTGCTGACCCGCAGGTCGCGGGTTCGATTCCCGACTGCGGCGGCTGCATTTCCGATGGAGGCGGAAATGTTGTAGGCCCGTGTACTCAGATTTGGGTGCACGTTAAAGAACCCCAGGTGGTCAAAATTTCCGGAGCCCTCCACTACGGCGTCTCTCATAATCAAATGGAGGTTTTGGGACGTTAAACCCCACAAATCAATCAAGTTTGCACTTAGCGGTTGAAGGGCGCACTAGAGGCCGGATTTCTTTATCGCATTGAACTCCAGAAAGCGAAGCTAAAGGGTCAACCTGTTTTAGTTCACTTAGTATTTTTAAACGCATATTGCGCTTCTCGCGACAGATAAAGGCTACGCGTGGCGAACGACGCTATTGGTTGCACTCTGTGAGAAAAACAAGAATACAATACTCTTTTATCGCTGGGTTTTTGCGGGCGAAACGCATATATGAATGATACGTAATGTATTGGCGTTTCCTCACGATTTCCTTCGGGGTGTCGGGAGCAATTTTTCACTTCTTCGTGCAGCGATTTTGCAGCACTGTGTGCTCAAACAGTGTAGTTCAAGCGTACGTCGAACAGGCAGTCATGGAGAAGAAAAGGAGAATGGTGAAAATGCACTGCTAGGCACCAGCTTTAAGACATGCTACCCTGTATTTTGCGAGCTCGAGGGACGGACGTTGTCGTTGTTTGAAGCCCCAAAGCATTAAGCCCAACGAGCTGACTGATACGGAAAGACATGCCACTATCGAAAAATTCGGCATTGTTTGAAAGACATTTTGAAACTTGGTTCATCATCATACAGCCACGTAACGCAATACAAACTTTGGTGAATATCAAACAAGCAAGTCAAGCATGAGCGCATCATGACAACGGCACGTCTATCATAATGTAGGTAACATGGAAACCAAGATTTTTATATTACCGTCTGTCTTTTATGTTCCAATAAAGACACGTCACACCACAGTTGGTTTGCGGCATATCAAGCTAAAGAACCAGCCACGAGCGCTCCATTACCGCAGTATGTAAGTAAGCATGTCTATAAAAGACACATCGTTTTTTTCATATTACTGTAAATCATGCTCGTTGTGCAGTCACGTCTGTTAATACCAAATTTAGTGCATGTTAAGTTAGTGAAACAGCCACGAACGCAACGTGAATATATATATATATATATATATATATATATATAGAGAGAGAGAGAGAGAGAGTGAGAAAGAAAAAGAGGTAACACCAAAGTGTCTTTCGCGCGTGAATTTTTAGAACTGGGACGTCAAGTCACACCAAGAAAAATTTGAGCGTGATTTTGCGGCCCCGTTATCAAGCAGTTATATGAAAATTCCTACGCAGGTTCCAAAGCATTAAAAGCTGCCTCAAGGAAAGAGGTTAACTGCTACTTCATTTTGTGTATGCGTTGAAAAGGAGAAGTTACTTGCATTCTTGGGTTTGTGTGATTTTTTTGTAAACATGCCAAGGAAACAGCACTAAAATATCAAACGTCAATTTTAGAGCTTACTTTTTCAGATTAAGGACACTTGAAAACTTAAAATTCAAAAAAAAGATCAAGTGGGGCCCGAATTTTAGTAATCCTGCATCAAATGTTGCAGGGTCAAAATGCCTTTGTTTTCGTTTTTTCAGCGTGCTCGCGCGTGATATCCTCTCAGAGTACGTGTATTTCTGAAGTGGCTACGAGGTGCAATGCTTCAGAACTAGAGACGCACAACGTGACACCAGGTTGGCGAGTATGAAAGCGTTGGCAGATGTTGGAAGGGACACATGTTTCACGAAAAATAGTTCTCATCGTCATCCAAACCATAACAAATGAACGAAACCAGATAAACTTTCTGGAGTAGTTTTCAGGTGAATTTTTTGGTGGTGTTTACTGTAGGTGCTTGCACGGCATGTCCACACGGCTACGTTTTTTATTTGTCGCCATCACTTCTAGTTCGGCTTTTTTGGGTCACGTCCTCGTCGGACCTGAGTTATACGTGACCACGTTTCCTAGTGTTCCTTAATTTTTGTTGTGGGTGTCGCATCTGAGGAAAAGCTTTTTTTTGTGACACGTTCGTTTGCACCCTTGTGTTAACTAGTTCTGTTACATTAAGCGAACTCTGATTTCATGTCTTTCATCTCATATGTATTATTTGCTTATCTATCTAACCGCCTACGTCTTTTAGCTCGCCTAGACCGTTTCAAAAATGGTATCAATACCAAGCCTGCTATGGCATAACATGACTGTTTGAAGAACGTATTTGACTAGAAATAACATGAAAATCATGAAAATCATGATCTGTATGTCATGAATGTCATGATTTACTTTTCATGAACCTGCAGCAGTTGCTGTGGTTTTGTTCACATGGCATGTTGCAAAACTGGTATAGTATAACATGATTGCATGGTGAACACAAGCGACAGACCCTAACATGAAAATCATGACATGCGTGTCATAACTCAACAACCCTACTGAAACGTTCCACATATACGGATTCGTACATACGAAATTATTGGACTACGGAAAGCCGCATCATGCGGAAAGATGCGAACATCCGCAGCTTACGGAAAGCGCCATATCATGCGAAACGATTCGGACATCCGCAGCTTACGGAAAGCGCCATATCGTTCGGAAAGATGCGGACATCCGCAGCTTACGGAAAGTGCCATATCATGCTAAATTACCCGATAAGCAGCTTACGGAAATCAGCATAATGCAGAAACCATGCATCTATCTGCTGCATCTTGCAAAGATCAAATGGACATCCTAGATCTCGAGTAAAAGCAATTGGCCATTCACGTTGTTTGCAAAAGCAAGTACTGTGTAGAAATATATATGAATATTTCATTCTTATTATGTTGCATGAAGGTGAAATATGTTTGCTATCTGAAACAGCTTTGATGAGTAAACAAAGGCTTGAAAGAAACATGTGTTAAGAAGCTACTTAATGAGAGATTGAATCATCGGCATCTTTCTAATTGTCGTGATGCGGAAGCAAAATTACCTTTCAAATAAAATACATTACAAAACTACTAAAATAACATGCTAGCGATCATAAATGGTGGTTGCAACACATTATTGCAGTGTTCTATGCAAGACCTAAAGAACTTATAAAGTTATTTTTATCAATAGAGAAGCATTATTATACACACCAGCCCTGCTACAATCAATATATTTTTTTTATTGTCTGTATGCTCCTGCTGTGAATGGTGACATTGCAGTGTTGATGGTACACAAATGAGGTGACGACACCGTAATTTCACGAGCTCCACCTAAGCCACAGGATGGTGGCACAAAACACAATGTAACAGCAATTTTAGAACGAAATGTTTACACATAAATAATAATCATAGCACTGTGAAAGTGTGGCGCTGTGTTTGTCTCATAAACGCCTTGTGGAGGTCGGCGAAATGCTGCTTGAGGCTCCGGCACCACTGTAAATTTGGAAGGTCACTCCCATAGAACTTATGTGTCCTTCATAGGCACCTGGAAATGAAAATAATCGGCACAAATAATGTCAGAGACACATGTTAGCACATTAGTTCACATGCACAAGAAATATAACACACAGAATGAAACTGAAAATGTAAGGCACACAATCCTTCATGTTATGCATATGTGAATAATAGAAGGAATGAGTGTGTAAATTAGTTCTGCCACATCAAAAAAAACCGCATGCTTATCACAGTGAAAATAACTAGGTTGTCACGATTTTCAATGGTAGAGATAATCGATTAATATGTCCTTATGAAATTATGATTTAAATGCTTCCTGCACAGTAAAACTTTAGGAACTGCAAGTGAAAGCTCTCAATGCACATTTAATAGTGTTTGCATGTACATCTGCTGCCTTTATACTGCCGCGACAGGTTGGCCACGTTCAAGTAGCCGCCGCAATCATCATGGCAAGAGCACCAGCAAGACCCGGCTGGCATGCGTCACGCGTTCGTGCGCTCCAACAACGAGGAAGAGGAAGTTAGTTGATTCTGTGCCTCTCGGCTACTTGGACTCGACGACCATAGTTATTAGAATTGTGGGCACAAGTTCGCCCTAATAAAGTTGCTTGTTTTTTTGGCCTGTCTGCCTCAGCATCGCTACATTTCTGGTGGAGTTGCTGGGTTATGAATCGAAGCCCCGCGAGCTCAAGACAGCGTAGCCCCGACGACCAGCGTATCAACCCCGTGGAAGTGACTCCTGTACACCAGAGGGCAAGTCGCCGTCTTCGAGGTGACTCACCTGAGTTCGGTCCTCTTCACTCCACACCAAGGGGAATTCAAACTATGGATGCCACCACTATGACTACCCAGGTAACACCGGCACAAGTGTTCATAAGCCAACCGCACCAGCCGCCAGTATTCCACGGCGACTCGTACGAGGATGTTGAAGATTGGCTGGACCTGTTCGAGAGAGTGGCGCGGTTGAATGGTTGGGACGAAAGAGAGAAGCTCCGTCGCGTATACTTCGCCCTGGACGACTTCGCAAAGACATGGTTTGAGAACCATGAAACCTCGTTGTCTACCTGGGAGGTATTTCGACGACAAGTGGTAGCTACGTTCGCGAACGTAGACCGAAAGGAAAAAGCGGAAGCTGCTCTTCAATCCAGGAACCAGCTCACAAACGAGAGTGCTGCCATGTACATCGAGGACATGGTCCGTCTGTTCAAGCGTGCGGATCACAACATGGCTGAAGATAAGAAGGTGCGCCATCTAATGCGCGGAGTGAAGCAAGAGCTGTTCGCCGTTCTCGTCCGCAACCCTCCAAGCACTGTTGCTGAGTTTTATTCGGAAGCGACGGCCATCGAAAAAACACTAGAACAGCGCGCTCGGCAGTACAACCGGAATGTTAACTGCGCATCCGCACAGCTATTCTCTGGAGGCGTGCGAAACGACGTTGAAGCCCTGCGAGAGCTTATTAGATCAGTTATTCGGGAAGAACTGAGCAGACTGCAAATGCCCCAGACTTCCACTGCACGATCTGTTACAGACGTTGTTCGTGACGAACTGAGGCAGGTCATACGAGAACCAGAGCGTGAGCTGCAGCCAGTTCGACCTATCCGGACGTACTCTGAAGTTCTCCGACAACCAACGGTACACAGCAATGCAGCAGTTGCAATGGCGACGACTCCTCTCCCATCTACAGCACGCAGCGTACCTCGTCCACGGGAACCAAAGGCTACCTATCTGCCCCCAGGAGCACGTAGCACGCATCGCTATGCGGAGCCTAGGCCCAGGAAAAGTGACGTCTGGCGTGATCACGAGCGCCGGCCTCTTTGTTTCCATTGTGGCGAAGCGGGTCATTTGTACAGATTCTGCCCTTACCGACAGGCTGGATTAAGAGGCTTCCCGTCGTATGCACCGTGCCCCCGAAACGGCGAACGACCAGCGGAAATTGAGGAGTACTTGTCTACGCGCCAGAACTCGCCACCTCTACGCCAACGTCGGTCACGGTCACCATCGCCTATGCGCTACCGGTCATCCAGCCCACGTGGACCTTCAAGGCAGCCTGGTCATCGCTCTCCAAGTCCACTCCCGGAAAACTGAAGCAAGCGACCTGTGGAGGTGAGGCCGCTGATAACATCAATTACGAAGATCCTCCAATATGGCTTGAGGGCGACGACGGTGTATTTCCGGTAAATAGGTGCAACCACGAAAGCGTTACTTCAGATTTGCGGTTGAGAATAGAAGGATGGGAGCTGAATGCCTTAGTCGACACCGGTGCTGATTATTCAGTGATAAGTCACAAGATGGTGAAGAAGCTAAACAAAGTTGTGACACAGTGGAGTGGATCGCAGATACGCACGGCAGGTGGTCACATTATTACGCCCCTTGGCAGATGCACCGCAAGACTTGAAATACGGGGCTTTATTTACGTTGCCGATTTCATTGTGCTACCAGAATGTTCAAGAGACCTCATTATAGGAATGGATTTTTTGCGAGCTAATGGCGCCGTAATTAACCTGCGTAGGTCCAGCGTGTCGTTTTCGACTGAACGAGCTATACCTGTAGAGGAATCTGAGGGACGCCTAACTGCTCTACGCGTTGTTCATGATGACGTAGCTGTGCCACCACGCTGCAGCATAATGGTGCTCGTAGAGAATGACGCATCCTACAACCGCGAAGGCATAGCGGATACAAATGTAGGGCTGTTTTTGAAAAAAGGTGTCTGCGTAGCTCGGGGTCTTGTTCACTTGACGAATGGCCGTGCAGATGTCCTACTTACGAATTTCTCCAATGAACTTCAACACATCGCTCAAGGCACGGCTATTGCCTATTTACACGACTTCTGTATGGCGACAGAACTATGCAGCTTAACCACGTCAACCACTCGACCAGTGGCCTGCAACATTGACACATCCGTGACCGTCAACCAGAGCCTTCCGGACAGTCAAAAGAAACAGATTTACGCCTTAGTAAAAGAATTCTCTGATTGCTTTTCAATTGCCTCGAAGGTCCAGCGCACGTCAATTACGAAACACAGAATTATAACGCAAGACGACACGAGGCCTATATGCCAGCATCCATACCGAGTGTCACAGAAAGAACGGGAAATCATTAAGAAGCAAGTGGAGGAAATGCTTTCGGATGATGTCATCCAGCCTTCAAATAGTCCATGGGCGTCCCCCGTAGTGCTCGTTAAGAAGAAAGACAACACGCTTAGATTCTGTGTCGACTACCGAAAACTCAACAGTGTAACTAAACGAGATGTCTACCCCTTGCCACGTATTGACGATACACTAGATCGGCTGCGATCCGCAAAGTTTTTCTCCTCCTTGGATCTGAAAAGCGGATATTGGCAAATAGAGGTAGACGAGCGGGATTGTGAAAAAACGGCATTCGTAACACCAGATGGCCTCTACGAATTCAAAGCGCTTCCATTCGGCCTCTGTTCCGCGCCAGCGACGTTCCAGCGAATGATGGACACTGTCCTCGCGGGATTGAAATGGCAGTCATGCCTGGTGTATTTGGGTGACGTGGTGGTATTCTCTGCAACGTTCGACAAACATCTAGAGCGACTGCGCACTGTGTTACAAGCCATCCGGTCAGCAAAGTTGACAATCAAACCCGAAAAATGCCACTTCTGCTTCGAAGAGCTGAGATTCCTTGGACATGTCATTAGTTCTGACGGTGTTCGTCCAGATCCAGAAAAGACAGCCGCTGTTCAGAGGTTCCCTCCACCCAAAGACAAAAAGTCAGTGCGCCGATTTTTGGGTTTATGCGCCTACTATAGGCGATTTGTGGAAAACTTTTCAACGATTGCGGAACCTCTTACAAAACTAATGAAAGACGACGTGCCCTTCACATGGAAAAATGAACAACAGAAAGCTTTTGATGAATTGAGAAAACGGCTACAGAGTTCACCAATACTTGCCCATTTTGATGAGACAGCCGACACTGAAGTCCACACCGATGCCAGCAATGTCGGCCTCGGCGCCATCCTGGTCCAGTGGCAAAATGGTCAAGAGAAAGTGTTAGCCTATGCCAGCCGCAAACTCTCAAAAGCTGAGGCAAACTACTCTGCTACTGAAAAAGAGTGCCTCGCAGTCATCTGGGCAATGAATAAGTTTCGACCCTACCTTTATGGTAGACCGTTCAGAGCTGTCAGTGACCACCATGCTCTATGCTGGCTAGCAAATCTCAAGGATCCGTCAGGTCGACTAGCCAGATGGAGCCTTAGGCTGCAGGAGTATGACATTACGGTCGTATACAAATCTGGAAGGAAACACAGTGATGCCGACTGCTTGTCACGCTCTCCCATCGATCCAAGTGTACCTGAAGAGGAAGACTTCCCGTTTCTAGGCGTTGTCGACGCATCCGAAATCGCTCAACAACAACGAGATGACCCGGATTTGCTGGCGCTTATACAACACCTGCAGGGTCTCAACGTTCAAGTCCCTCGCATATTCTCCAGAGGGCTCTCCACGTTCTGCCTTCGAGGAAGTGTCCTTTACAGGAGAAACTTTGAACCTAATGGCGAAACGTTTTTACTAGTCGTGCCCACAGCCATGCGACAGAAAATTCTGCATGCATGCCACGATGAGCCAACGTCCGGCCACATGGGTGTGAGCCGAACATTTGCCAGGATTCGCCTGAAGTACTATTGGCCTAAGTTGCTCGCATCAGTGCAGCGCTATGTGAAAACGTGTCGCCAATGTCAACGGCGCAAAACTCCAGCCGTAAAACCAGCCGGCCTTCTCCATCCAATAGACCCTCCGGATGCCCCATTCCAACAAGTCGGCATGGACTTCCTAGGACCTTTCCCGACATCATGTGCAGGCAAGAAATGGATTGTCGTAGCTACAGACTATCTGACCCGTTATGCTGAGACTGACTCTCTGTACAGTGCGACAGCTGCCGAAGTCGCCAAGTTCTTTGTGAACAACATAGTGCTCAGACATGGTGCGCCCATCGTCGTTATTACGGATCGGGGCACAGCTTTTACTGCAGACCTTATGCAATGTCTGATGCGCATGACAAATACCGATCACAGAAGAACAACGGCGTATCACCCTCAGTCAAATGGCTTAACCGAACGCCTCAACAGAACTCTGACCGACATGCTATCAATGTATGTCGATGTTGAACATAAACAGTGGGATGAAATATTACCCTACGTAACATTCGCATATAATACAGCCGTTCAAGAAACAACCCACGTTGCCCCTTTCGAACTAGTATTCGGCCGAAGAGTGACCACCCCACTGGATGCCATGTTACCACTACAGGACGAAAACAGCTATCCACCTGACTTAGATGACTTCTTGCAACGAGCCGAAGAAGCACGACAAATGGCAAGATACCGAATACGTCGTCAACAGCGCGTCGACTCTAGTCGGTACAACAAGCGACGCAGTGACGCACTTTATCATCCCGGTGACAAAGTGTGGATATGGATCCCAGTGCGCCGCCGCGGACTCTCTGAAAAGCTGCTTTGTCGATACTTCGGCCCTTATGAAGTACTCAACCATATCAGCGACGTCACTTATGAAGTCAGATCCGCGGGACACGTGAGCTCAAGACGCCGCAATACCACGGAAGTGGTACACGTAGTCCGCATGAAGCCCTATCATGACAGATCGTCGGAAAACGAGTGAGAGGGCGCATGTATCATTTAACTCTTTCAAGCATCGGGACGATGCGTCTGAGGGGGGGGGGATAATGCCGCGACAGGTTGGCCACGTTCAAGTAGCCGCCGCAATCATCATGGCAAGAGCACCAGCAAGACCCGGCTGGCATGCGTCACGCGTTCGTGCGCTCCAACAACGAGGAAGAGGAAGTTAGTTGATTCTGTGCCTCTCGGCTAGTTGGACTCGACGACCATAGTTATTAGAATTGTGGGCACAAGTTCGCCCTAATAAAGTTGCTTGTTTTTTTGGCCTGTCTGCCTCAGCATCGCTACAATACTATACAGTTTGTGCACAAAATTGGCATCTTGAACAATTTTGAGAGTTAAACCTATGCAACTTAAGAAGGTTAAAATCACCATGAAAGCAAGCAGAACCAGGCAGGTGCCTTTAAAAATCTGTGGAAGCAAGATAACTATAACCGAACTGCACACATATAGGGGAGCAAGAGTAACAGAAATTCGGCTGCTGACCCACATGTCGCGGTATCAAACCCCGGCTCCATTTCCGATGGAGGCAGAAATGCTGTAGGCACGTGTGCTCAGATTTAAATGTACGTTAAAGAACCCCAAGTGGTCGAAGTTTCCAGTGCCCTCCACTACGGCGTCTCTCATAATCATATCGTGGTTTTCGGACGTGAAACCCCACATATAAATCAAGAATAACAGAAGTAAACTGCCAACAGAAAAGTTGGGTGCATGTGCTATCTGTAAGTGCTTACACCTTACTACATACAGCATGCTCATTCCATTTTAAATACCGATATTGAAAATAACTGCTCCATTAGGAATATAAAAGGTAAAGTAGAACTGAACGACTCTACAAAAAGTGACCCTATTATGACATAACGTTTTCTTATAACAAAATTGACTAAGACTCTGAAATATCATTATGCACGAAAACATCTTCAAAAGAACAATCAAGTTTGAAGTCATATATTTTAATATGGCTACTATGACTATAACCAAGAAATCGACCTCAACATGACTAATGTTAGTTTTTAAGGCCTAAGTTCACTAGACAATGAACTATACCACAAAAAGCACAGCGTTCAGGCAAAGCACTTCACAAAAAAGAAAGCAGTCCTTTTTTGTTATTACCTACAATGCCTTTAAAATGGTATTTTTACCTCTACTTCCCGCTTTTTATCAAAGTAACTGGTGTGAAACAAGTTAGCTGAAAATGCACTGTGCCTCCAAAACCTGTTGGTTGAATCTGAATTTTTAAAAAATGGTGAAGCTTGCACGAAATTAGGCTCCACAAGCCTTGGAACAGCGAGACTGCATGACTCTTAGGACTACTTTGGTTACTTGTGTTTTGTTTCTCGGCCTAAGCATAAAGACAAGGGCTCTACTGAATTGCTGCTAACAAACAAATGCTATCGAAATTGCCCGAGCGTCAAAGGATGCTCAGACATTTGTTGTTTTTCGCACTGGGCTATTCTACACCAAACATACAAACCATACTGCCTGGCGACCATCACAGATGTATAGTTTAAAAAATGATGGTAATTTACTTTTCTGAAAATAGCTATTTGCAGAAATGTTTTGAAGAGAAAAAAGTAGTGGTCACGTGGGTACTTTCAGAATTTCGCAGAATGTCGTGCGGGTGTTATTTGTGAGAAAAATTTCAAAGTACCGCTTTTTGTGGCCATATCAAATTTGATCTACATATTAAGTAAAGGTGCTTCTTAAAGTATTTGAAGCCGAGTAACATTAGTGCAATTTTTCCGCTACATATGCTTTGAAGAATTCAGCCAAACTGTCTGTCGTTTGCATTTCTTGTATGGCAATACTGCACTTTGTATGAATATTTGAGCCACAAATACTCACTGCACAGAAGTTATATTTCACGAAAAGAAAATATGTTAGGTCGAGATTACAAATATCACTATATAATCGTTTTTGTCCACATTGAGATGCAACTTGAGCTGTGTGTTTGTCTAATTGAAAATTACTTTTATGTGTAAGTTGAAAGCAAATAAACAGTTCTTGTTATATGGCAAGTGTTATCATTACAAGTTTTGTTTAAATGAGGAAAATGATTTTTGAAGTCTCCTATTGATGGCCATGGAGAACTTCGGAACGGAAGCTGTCGTATATCAAATGCAGAAAACAGCCATCATAAGAAAACTTCAAAAATGCATTTCTGCTTTAAGACAAAGTGTAATCATATAACTTGCCATATAAAGAAAACTGCTTCCTTGCTTTTGATGTGGCAAAAATATTGCACTAATATTACTGAGCTTCATGCACTACACACAATCACTTTTACTTAACACCTAGACCGAATTTGGTGTAGAAGAGGCAGTATTTTTGAAACTTTTTTTACTTTTTACAAACACCCAGACGACATCCTGGGAAGTCCAGAAGGCACCAACGTGGCCTAATATTTTGTTCTCTGCGATATATTTTAGCATGTTGCTGTTTTCAATACACTAACCGAGCACAATATTTTTTTCAAAACACAGTTAGTACGTTTTTCAAAATGGCTGGGATGTTTGATGTGTAATTGCTTCACTGCCAGTATTTATTCTTCCGAAGCTCAAGCTATCACCTCTCTGTTACTGCCTCCCTCACATACAATGCCTGCATAGGAAAGAAAAAGAAAGGCAGGTCCGACAAAGTTCGCAAGGCAAGATATTTTCATGTTGGATAAATTCATTACCATAAACAGCAGCAAAATAACATTCATTTTGAGTAGTCCAAGACACAAGCTATATACCAGCATACTAAGAGCCAAGCACAAACTTTCATTTGAACATGTGTGGTGATAGAAAGGAAGCACTTATTGCAAGACTCATCAGTCTGTAATTAACTGAATGAAGTACAATGCACTGTTCAATCCAACACCACATAGGCATCTTTGCTATAGCAAAGCCATGTGTCATTGATTCATGCACTAGATGGGACAATGCAAATGTAAGAAAAAAGGTGAAAAAGGAAACAAGGAAAAAAAGAAGAAAAGGGGGGATGCAAAGTAGGAGCAGTGTAGCACTACTTTTACTTTGCATCCCCCTTTTCTTTCTTCTTTTTTCTTCTTTTCTATCATTTATCTTTCTTTTGCTTCCCTCACCCCCAACTTCCGACAGGAGAACACTTGTATCAGCGCAACCTAACTTGAAAAGAAGCAAGGGCTGCACTCTTCTGCGTTATAGGTTTTTTTTCAGACAAACATTTCCAACAGGCACACACGCCTACACCAAAAGATGATGTCATTACTGACCCCATTTAAACTATCACGCCAAGGATGACAAGGTGACTTCTAAAAAATAGGTCCTCCTATCGCAACATCGGCCAGCCTGTTTGAGGCACTTCCACTGTTCACCCTGATTACCCCACTAGATGTTTCCATCTGTCGACTCACATCTTCATTTTGGATAACACTAAGACGAGCTTACATTGATGAATACGCACGAAAGTTTAGTGATGTATCATGTATGAGATTAAGCAACTCTGTTAAAATATTATTGATAGCTTGCTTCCAGGCTTTTTATACTGTAGCCTGAAACTTCGTAATGTCTTCTTTGCACATGAACCAGATTGACAACGTAATGCACAACATGCTTAAGAATACTGCGAGGAACATGATAACGACAAAACGACCGGCCACCCAAATTTTTCGCTGTACATGTTTATAAAATGTTCATGTACACCCAAACGAGGTGCTTATGATACAAGCCAAAAAAACCTACAAGTAGGGCCTTGGAGCCTTCTGGAAGTGGACGTGTTGCATTTTTTCTGTGGAGGACTTTACACCCATAAGTGAGGAACAAAACTCCTGTGTAATGAAGAATGTTGGCAGCTATTAGTGATAGAGAAACCTAATGCAGCTAATCTTCCCCGACACATCTGTACATTTAGAGAGGTGACGTAGCTTCTGTGATTGTGGCAGTAACTCCAACAGGACCAGTGCGAAAATTGGCACTACTTGGTTAGACAAATGTCCAAACATGCCTGCCCGACTCCCTCTAGCCACCGCGGCTGAATCTGACACATGATTCCTTAACTGCTGGCTGGACAAAAACAAAACCACTGAAGCACTCACAATACACAGCGTGAAGTTCCTCTGGAGTGGTCAACTTCGTCTTCTGCGATGAAAGAGCAGCACAGTGTACTGATAAGGCACTCCTTGCAATGGTTTTCAATGCCACACAGTGACCATGATGTTCCTGTCAAAGAGAGCTTCGGGAGCTTGGAGGGTGCTTGCTCTTTTCTGGAGGCTGCTGCCGCTCCTCGTTTTCTGCTCAAGGTCAACCTGCACAAAGTTGTAGACGAGGCTTTAAGAGTTGTATATAATGATATGCAAATTTTCACTGAACACACATTTCCTCGTGGCACACTGAGGAATTTCTTATAAAACATAAGGCCTCGCATATGCAAACATTTACAATCGATCCGAAGATGCACTCGACTCTACAGGAGCAAGTTTGTTATGTAGTGTATATAATGAAAGGTAATTCAGCACAACCACAACTACAGTTGCACACGAAAACGACATTTTACACGATCCTGTTTATTTACATGGTCCATTTTATTTTATTTACACGGTCCATTTTAAACGGTCCTGTTTTACACGATCTGGTCTGCATGAACACCCAAACGGTTGTTCATGCAGAAACCGGGCACCATATAGATTGAAAGACACACACAGAGTTTGAGACAAACCTAGTTTCCCGTGGAGCATCCTCTTGCACTATAACAACACATCTCAATTTAGTTAGTTGGTCAGAACAAGGTGAAAACAGCTCGCACTTGAAAAGCACGGGCAGAAGGAATGACGCCTGCACCTGGTGCTCCCTGTACATTCTAGTTGAGGGTGCAGTTTTCACCTTATCCTTATGCAATTTCGCATTTATAACATTGTTCGCTGCATAATCTTTGTGGTATTAAAGTGTGTGATACCATCATGTGTATCCCATGTAATTTATAAAAATAGAATACAAGATAGCTTGATTCAAAAATAACAAAGTGCATCCAGTGCCATGTCCTGTAGCCATTCTTTAGGCAAGTGGCAGAATGATTTATTCTTCAAAACATATCTTACTTGTAACCACTACAAGAGCTAACTCGTGCACTGGCACATTCTGTTTGCCTCTTCAGATTATAAGGTACCTTTTTACACCAGAAAGTCTTCAAAAAGAATAGAAGTGTTGTAATTGTGAAGAAAGAAAAGTAGAAGGAAAAAAAGATAACCTTTCCTGTACAGGGACCGAGCCTGCGAACTTCGAATAACATGTCCAATGCTCTATCAACTGAGCTACCATGGCGGCTATCCCTCTTCCATTTTGCACGGTATATATGTGCATTTATACATGGAAGAGTCAGTCAGCGCTGCCTGTTACTATTATGGCGAGTGTGGGACACCTTTTTTTGCCTACTGGCAATTACATTACGATTGCAATTACGTTACGATTACTTCCAATCTCCCTATACTTCTTTGGCAGCATTACGCATCTGTCAGTTCTCAGAAAATCTGCTAGTCACAGGAGGTGGCAATGGTTCACCCTCCCACCTAAATGCATGTACTTGAACACATGCACAACTGATCAAAAAAAAAAACAAGTCACACACCGCTAAGATTACTGAGATTCACTGTTTCAGATTCATGAGTAAAGGAAAGAACTGTAAATTTAAGGGTTTGTTGTCTTTGTTGAACACATTATAATGAGAACTAGTAGAAATTGATGCCAAACAAACTATAGGGGATGTTATCAAAAGTAACTTTAACAAAATTATGAAAAGAAAAGTGCACAAAAACTTGGCAACGTTTCTTGACAATTGAATTGACATTACTTTTTATAACATCCCTATATTTTACTGGGTAATGTTGTCGGGTAATTCCCATTATTATAGTGGTGAGTAGGCTGACAAAGAAAGCATATGGCATTGATACTTCTTTTGAACACCTAATAGTTTGAGGACCTTAAAAGAGTGGAAGCTACTTTGAGTAGACCAGAATATTTAGTTGGAGCGAAAAAAACGTACACACATTTTTACCAGGCTTTTTAACACATTTTGAGACATAAAATTGTACGCTGCCAGTAATCTTAACTACCATTACTTTTGTCACACTATGCACTGTAGCAGGTGTAGTTAGAGTGGTGATAGTGAAGGATTAATCAAGCACGCCACCAACTGTGTTCACATCAATGGTCGCGTATTTTAAAAATAAACCTGCTGTATAATAAAAAAAGTTTAGAGCATTTATGTTTTTATCCAAATCAAGTTAAACCGACTGGGTAAGCAAACCATTTGCATAAAATCAAAAGGCATAAAGTGATTCATGTATTAAAACTATGTGAACAATTTCAGCAACCCAGGGCAAAGTGACAACAGTTCTATTAAAAACCCCTCTCATTATAACATGCATGAAAAGCACCACACCAGAATATTTTATAGTGCATGTAATATCGAGACTACTAGACTGTCTATTGACCTTTTAGAAGAAGGGTATCCCCTTCACGTTCAAGGGGCACCCACTTAGCCTTTTCCTGAGCTTTTCTGTGAATATTTCCTGAATTTCAGATATCATTAGGATTGATTTAGAGTGAACAGATTTTGCTTACGCTTTGAAACCTAGTTCTGTATGTAACTGCAATTATGGGTGCCAAACCACCTCCAATTAATTTTTAACATTTAACTCATTTTTTAACTGCAGCAGCACAACTAGCTGTCGGTGCCCAAAAAGTAGCTAGAAACAATACCTTTACCTTTTTGAGCCTTTCGGAAGTGTTCAGCTTCTCAGTGCTCACCTTACAACATTTTTTTTTTAAATACGTGTTTGTGTGCCCACTACTCTTGCTCCTTGTACAGTGAGGAGGAGCACATGGCAAGAAGAGACAAGAAAGAAGCATTGCGAAAAAAGCGAAATAAGCGAGGACCTCTTTTGTATCGTACAATGTGTGTAACATTACTATTGCGACAACATATAGACAAATTATCACGGCTATGCATCCATTGTAGAGTCATACACAGCTGCAACACCACGACTAAATTTCAACCTTGTGTTGGTTTAGTATCCCTTTATAGTGGCAAGCTAATGATATCTGCATTTGTTTGGCACACATTGAGATGCAGCGAAATGTGATATGGTAATCTCATTTAGAATGCACGTCATGTGGCTTCATTGTATATGTGGCCACAAGTAACTCTGGTTGCAAAGCAATATGGCAGAGCCTAAACAGACGTCACCGATCCCTCCAACCTGAACTTGCCTTTGCTACTTGCCCATTATCATCCCAGAAAAAAATAAATAATTGAATCTGCTACAGGTATGTGCTAGCTTATGCTAAGGACCAAGTATGAAGGGTGTTTTGTCATTATTGAGATCAGTTATTTGTTCAAGAACACTTGCTTATAAACACAAATACATTGCTGCCGAAGCATCCAGACTCAAATATAAAGAAAAAAGAAGTGTCTCTTTAAAAATTACAGGCCACAAGGTGCAAGATAAATATTTGATATACTTGGGATGTAAGGCACGCACAAGAGGTGCTGCCATATTATACTTTTCCTTGTGTTGAAACCTGCTTGCTTCACTCACCCAACACATCTGTAAAGATGCCGTGAAAACACCAAGGAGCTGATGCAGCAAGGTTGAACACATGTCCAGGGATTCCACCATTGCTAAGCAGCCCTACAGCCTCCACAGTCCAGCAACCATTTGTAAGATAAATATAGTTCTACCCAAAGTTCTTGGTTTACAGACACACATGAAAGACGCATAACCACTCTATAGGAAGTTTGCATGATAATGCGCTGGGTAGCAAAACGGATGCCAATATCAAGTATCCCGGCCTGCCGCTTCTTTCTTTCCGTTCTTATATTAATCAATCCATGGTTAATAAATGTTCCCCCAATGTGAAGTGTACAGGCAGTCCGGTGACGATTTGCAATGTGTTTCAAACACAGTCCAATTCGTGGCAAGTAAGCATCCAATAGCGTTTTGTCAGCTGTTCAAGAAAAGAGCATGAAGTTAGCTAAAACCCATGTTTTTTATAAACACCATTCAATTTGATATAAAAGTTGTGAGCATTATGTGAAGGAACACGGATTAATGTTTAATCAATGATTTCTTATAATGTACTGATATGAATGCAACTAACTGAATATGAAACGATAATTTTTGCTTGAGAATTTAAAGTTATGAACACTGTCGCACTTGCCAGCTGCATCTTGTCCAAAACAGCAGCAAGATAGGCTAGTTTCTGTAGGTGAGCAGTAATGAGCAGTGCAAAGTAACTACAAGAAACACCAGTAACCACAGTATGGAGCAAGCACAGACTACCAACTGTATAATTTATTGCACAAAAGTTCGCCTGAATATCAGTCAGGCAACTCGTGCAAATGAAGGTCCAGTTGGGAATGAACAAGTTATGAAATCAACAATGCTTGCTTTCACTAACAGTACCCTCATTCACATAAAGTATGCAGCGATAGGTCCCTACCGAGGTACGTCACAGCATGATGTCACTGGCACTTGTAAAAGGTGTGGCTGGAAAAACACTGCCGCTGGTGGCTCAGCCCGGTACAGTCGTGTGTTGTTTGGGGCAAGTTTTAATTTTTCAAAGCTTACACTTCACGTTACAATGTCGACATTAGCTGTAGTATGTGTCAGCAAACATCTAGCTGTGTGGTAAAATATTTGCCACGCTGTCTGTTTATCTTGAAGAAGTGAACACACGTGGTGGCCTGTACGAGGAACAGTGGCATAGTCTTCAAAAATGTGCACTGTTGATTGCGGCATGTAGTGTGCATTGAAAGGTATTGAGAATATTGGTTCAACTGAGAATATTGTGTGTGGCGTGTGCAGTGTCAATAAGAATGTGTCTTGTTTGCGAAGACGTTAGCACTCATGGCAGGGACCGGTCGATGAAAAAACTTGATTCGACATTTTAGTTAAGGTAAATATGCACTTGACGCGACCATCTGCGAGTGGGTACATCTCGGTGTTTGCGCTGTGTGCAGAAAAAAATTGCATGGTTACCGGGCTGGAAAATACCATTTGCTGAAGCTGCATGTATGAATCGCCCCTACGAGTACGCAAGCCCATTAAAGGTATAACTCATTTTATCGAAGGCCTCATATGTCTTCATGTAATAAGTAGAGATTCTTGTTTCACATATACTCAGTACCTTTACCGCTCGATATTCATGAAGTGACAATGCAAACAACAAGTTTGTGTGTTAGGTCCTCAGGGAGCAATGTAAATATGCAAATAAGTTGTAGGTGTCAGATGCAGCAATGTAACTGCGCAAAAGATTACGTATATATTAGGCTACAGGTTTAGAATCGCATACATCTCAGTGGTCTATCAGGAACGTCACAAACAACTTCCTTGCCAACCAGCCCTTGCACAGAGGGAGGGAATGGCTGGCACGGCGCTCGAAGTGATGTCACACTATTTGCAAACATAGAAAGGTTTCTTACTTAGGCAACATTTTGCACAATATATTTTTAGATGCAAGACTGTACTCGTCCACATCGATCATACTGATATCTTTGTTGTTACTTTGTGCTGTGAATTACTAGGCATTTAGTCACCATGATCTTTAAAAGCTAATTTCAGTGTTCTATCTCATATTGCTGACAACGGTGTTGTTGCATAAATTGGGCAAAAAAGCAACACAGAAAGGCTGTCACAATAAATACACCAACATGGGTATTCTGCAAACAAAAGTCGGCACTGGTCCTGTCATTACCCGACTTCCTTCTCTCTTTGCCTTGTTTGTGCTGAAACAGCCAAACACCTGATGAGTTAGATGAGAAATATTAACGCATCAAAACTATAAGTGCTTGCATCAGCAACTACACAACAGCGTGATAACCGCACCCCTGCCACACAGCAGCGAAACATATTTTGAACATGCTGGCAGTGTATTATTTTATAAAAAGCACCTCTGGCAGATTACAAAATCTCACATTGTGCATGCAAGTTTTCTTCAAAGTCAGGCGTACAATGTAGGTGCTGGCCGGTACATTATTAGTTACAAGCAAAAGCTTCTTGCAGGTACATATGCAGATTGCACGAACACCTCTCTCTCTACACTAGGCACACACATTATATCTTTTAACAAGCACACGCCACTGTTTAGGGGCATAATAACGCTCTACCGTGAACGTATGCTAATCAACCCACTTAGGCGGTTGGCTAGGTGAATCGAGCCAAGTTACAAATTGTATCGCCCGCGAACGTAAACAAAATGCTGCTTTCCATCAAATGGCACTGCAGGCTTCGTTTAATCAACAACGTAGCAAGTGCCGTGTGCGTCTTCCTCACTACATTGCACTAATGAAAAAATCGATCACCATACACATGCATGTTGCCGCAGTTGTCTCGAATTATTTCCAGTAAGTCCGCGCCGATGTGCCATGGCTCTGCTAGCGTTAGCGTTGTCAAAGCGAATCGGCAACCGCACTCGCAAAGGCGCGTAAGGTTGCCGTTTCACGACGCCTCGTTCGAGTGCAGCAACACACACTTGCCCTGAGTGGCATACTTGGTCTACATAAAAAAGTGTCCCCTTTATCTTTAGTTTCTTTCACACTGTCCTGAGGGAAGCAACCACAGGCGTCAGCCGTCACCCCGGAGTCCTTCGAGCGCCCGCCCAACCCGCCGATTCCTTGGACGACTCGCACTTGATCCGCACTCGAACAACCGCGGGAATAGGGCGCAATCTTAGCACATCACACGAACGAGGAACGGCGCTTCCTTGCGTAAATTTAACATTTCGTGCTCTCGTGTGTAGCAGCGCGAACACAGGAGAGAGCATGCTCACGGAGACAAAGACAAACAACATGTGGCTTCACATGTGAATGGATTTAGCTTGGATATCTGTGTGAGGAAAAAAACATTTGTCGCCGCTATAAACTGAAAAAAATGTATGTTATCTGACAAAAAAACTGTAAAAGTGATAAACGGTTATTCAAAAAACAAGTTACAACTTATGAATATTTTCGCAGGTTTTTGTTTTTTTTTTGTTCTATCAGACGACAGCCTCCTACTGCTTCTACGACAGACGTTGTGCGGTTTCACGTTCGGTGCGTGTCGCCGACGCAAAGCTCTACAGTAGTGATATCAGGGTTATCAATTCTCAATGAATCATAGGATGGCTACAATGCAGTAACATTTTGACATAGTGCAGTACGCAATCTTTCAAGGTATGACTTTTCTTTGCTCTGAAGCAAATCGAAGCAAGCGGGCCGGCGCAATCAGCTGATGTCGCCACTACGCGAGGCATGGTCGTGCTCAATAATGTCGCGCCCCGCGCTCGAATTGTCATCAAGCGATAGAGCCACTAAGTGGAATACAGCTAGATGCAGGGATTAATTGCGTATCACTCTAATTCCCTGTGGTGGCTGACTCAATCGCAAGAGAGCCCCGGGAAACAACCTTCAACTGCTCAAGCTTGTGTGTGGGTGTAAAAATACTTGTTTTCATTCGCGGCGGGGTAGCAATCTATAGTTGAAAGACATGCAAAAATCATGTGACGTATATACAATCACAAAACATATGCACACAACAATAGATACGATCGCATATCGTACATAAATATGCCAACACATAGCATGTGAAAAGCAAATTTATATACATAACCTAAACTCAAGGACGCCGTTCTGCGTGAATAGCTTAGCAAGTTAACGCACTCAGTTCACGTGCGCGAGCACAACTAAGTGGCGCAGGTTTGAGTCCCGCCAAATCAAAATTCCTTTTGTTTTTTTTTCAACGTTTTTATTGTACTGCTATTTTTCTAATGCCTTAGGTTATAAAACAAAATAAAAGCAATATTGCGTTCAAGTACGTATGTGGGACTGTGTTTTTTACGCAATAGTTATTAGTATTTTTATTTTCATTATTAATTTTTTTTATTTATTTCATAATATAACAAAATTAAGGACTAAGGGGAACATTGGGTCTGCTTGATTGTGAAGGAACTCGAGAACTGAGAAAACTAAAACCACAAAGTTTATTTGAGAAAAAACTGAGCCTTTCACAGCCGGACCAGTTTCTTCAAAGGTAGGCCCTAGGTATGCGCGAGACTTGTTATATGACTCATCTCAAGCTGTGGCAGTTGATTGAAGGCAATATCACCGAGAAGCAGTTCCAAAATATATTTTGGTTGATGTTTTTTGATTCCTCCAAAATAAGGGCTGCACAATTGTGATCGAGCCAAACCAAGAATTGCGGGCACGAAGTCATGAGACAGAAAATGAATAATGTTGATTGTTTGAAAAATTGCCCTTAATAAAAGGAAGAGTTATGGAGTGCTACGTAGCTTAACCCGCAGTTTAAAATGGACAATGTTGCACACACAGACATTGGTTAAATTTCTTTGCAGCACAGTTGAAGCATCTATGTAGAACTGAAGCATCAAGAGAAGCTCATGCGTCCTTACTTTGTTGCGCTTTACATAGCTTGTATGCGTCCATGCAGCCATGATATGATATATTTTAAAGCATTTGTTTAACCTATAATATTCTTATTCATTAAAGCTGGCCCATAAGTTGTGGTGTCTTACTTAGCACTACAATTGAAGCGTAATCTGCATGGTGGTCTGAAACAATGCTTTTGAAGATCTCAAAACGACCCAGCTCTATACACGACCATCCGTGCATCAATGATAAGCACCATTATGTGTCCGTACATATCAGTTGTGCTCTCATACTTAATTATTTTTCTGACCACTCCCTCTGCCCCTACCTCGTTTCTGTCGTGAAGCTGTGGCAAGTTGTGTATAGCTGTATTTATATTGTAGGAGCACATATACTATCAATAAAAAATAATTTTTAGGCTACATGCAATTAGTTTTCATAGATTTTCATTACTTTTGTCGGTGCTCAGGAGAGCTAAGGTCATGGTCGATATTTTAAAATGACATTTCTTTTTGCCAATGTTAATGAGAACAGTTTCATTAATATTGACAAGTTCATTCACATTGAATTTAGTTCTCATTATTATTGTTTCTACCAAAAAAAACGAGCCCTTGAAGTTATGCTTTTCTTGCTTGATTTATTTTCGTGTGACAGCATGCAAGTAAAATGACAGTTATTGTCATTCCAGGTGAATGACACATTTTCCGTGTGACAGACTTTAGCACCTGGTCTTCTGCAGAAGTTGTATTCATTCTGGAAAAGGGTGAACAGTGGTGACTGACAACACAGACTAGCCTGCGTTATTCTTTTGTACTATATAAGTCACTGTGCATTCATTTATAACTTTATAGAGCTCGGATTTCCTGCTGAAAATGTGACAACAACTGTAGAGTTTTCACATTTTTGCAACAATCCACATGCCTTTCATACACTATTGCACATTTTCGTAAGCACCTTACAAAGTTTGTATATTTCCGTAAGACCTTACATTCTGTATTTTCCTTACGAAAGCTTCTGTACACTCCATACACTTTCCTTATCCTCCCATATCTTCCATAATGAACTCTCCGTATGCTCCATAGGTTTCCTTATCTTTCCATATATTCCATAAAACTCACTCCATCCACGCCATAAAACTTCCTTATCCTTCCATATACTCCATAAAAAGCTTTCCATATATGCCATACATTTTCCTTATCTTTCTGTATACTCTATAAAAAGCTTTCCGTATACGCCATACAATTTCCTTATCCTTCTTATACTCCATAAGAAGCTTTCCGTAAATGCCATACAACTTCCGTATATTTCCATAAAACTCCATATGTTTTCCGTTTGTAGCATAAGGAAATGTTAAGGAGTCCATATATTTTTCGTAAGATTTCATACGGAACTTTTCAGTAGGGAAGACTCTACATGCCACGCTCATGATGTGCTCGCGGCAGTTTTGCTAGCGCCACATATACCAAATTTGGTATTAGAGTACGTGATTGGATGACGAAGGTACGATACTGGTGCAACATGATAAACATGAGATACGTGTGATGCAACAACATCACTACATGCTACGCTCATGATGTGCTCACGGCCGTGTCGCTAGCTTCACGTGTACCAAACTCGGCATTACGCGACGCACATGGACGACATAGGTAAGTGACATATCCAAACATTCGCCAAATTCGGTATTACGTGACGTAAACGGTTGACGAAGGTATGCGACTGTAGCAAACATGATAAACATGAGATGCGTGTCATGTTAGAATGTGACTACATGCCATAGTCAAGGCGAGAATACATTTCGACACAACGCAGTGCGCGTACTCACCGGCGTTCATTTCGTCGGGTGACGCCACCGTCGCCAAGCCACGCACTGGTCCTGCCACATACTCGCAGGCACGCCCCGCGCTGCGTTTCTCTGACGAATGCGCATTTCAGCGCATCCGCAACCCTCCGCCACGAAAAGAGGAAGACGCAGTGTTGTCTGGGTAACGAATCAGCGCGAAACGCAGCGTGTCGCATTTCGCGGTTGCCGTCGGGCCGCGCCGATGGACGCTGGTCACGCCGGTCGCGCCTGTCTTCATACTATAGAGTGCTCGCGTTTTTCTAAAGTAGCTTCGCTGTGCCCAGCATGCGCGTGCGTCAGCGATACAGTGGAGTATATTGGGCCCATCATGATGCGCTCGTGGCTGTTTTACTAGCTCAACATATATCAAATTAGGTGTTACGTGACGTTAATGGATGACGAAAATATATGACAGGTGCAAACATGATATTCCTGACACGCGTGTCATGTAAGAACACGACAACATACTACGCTCATAGCGGGCTCGCAGTCGTTTCGCCAGCTTCACACATACTAAATTTGGTTTCACGTGATGTGAATAAATGACGAATGTAAACGATACATCTAAACAGCATAATCATGACATGGAAATTATGTGCGGTGTCATTTATATCCTCTGGTAACGTTGGGCTGATTTTAAAGTGACATATCAACCTTTCTTATTCGTGCTTCGCATATCATGGATTCCCTTTCTACGTCGGATCTGCCAATTTTTTCTGTGTCTTACTTCTTCTCTCCCTCTTTCGTTGTATTTACCTTTACGAAGCAAAAAAAAGGGCATCGTGATACTTCCTGGTGTTTCGGTTTAAGTTTGAACCTAATATGAACACGAGTGTCTTAGATTTAGAGATCACTTGAACACGTTATAGATTCTGCGTATACAGGAGAGAAATCACAGTAACTTTTTTTTCGAATTAGGAGTTTATTTGGTGCTGCTGTGAGCAAAATATGTCACTTTTTATTTACTAATTTAGCCTATTGAATTGGTAGTGGTCCCCTTTCATTTGAATACGGACATTTAAAAGAATACCATCTGCAACAGTGAATTAATTCTGGATGATGAATTGTACTCCCACAACTCCAATACCTGTAATTTCACAACCATGTGTATATTTATAGAGGTGACAATAAAAATTGAAGTTTTAATTTTAAGCTTTGTGCCAAATCTCTGCGCGTGACGTCTCCAATTTCAATCGTATCTTGGCATCATTGTCTAAACAAAATTTTCTCAAACATGGCATGTAGAATATAAGGTCCCTTCAAAGTTCACTGCACTTCTTTTGTACCCTCCCTAAAACTTCATAGCGGCTGTCACCATATATGACATCAAGGTGTTTGGTGCAAAAATTTCATGATGCGTCACCATCAACATTTTCTGTCCTCACGCTTTCTTGCTAAGCAAGCGTCCTTCCGCTGTGATAGTGGTGTTTTCAGTATTGTAGATTCGTAGTTTACTGAATTTCCCTTTCTTTTTGGTGTCCCTTTAAACCAGATGTAAAAAAAAACCTGAGAAATCATTCATGTAGCTTGAAACCTAAATTGAAGCATTTTGGTCTGAAAAAAGGCCATTGTATTTTGTTATAATAATGTAATATTTTGGCCTTAATGTGCACCACTGCGCCATTTCGAAGTTATTATATGCTCTGCTGGAGTATACCAAAGTTTTATACTATATCCCAACAATTTTACAAACAGTACGGTCAATGAGCATCGTCTTCGTACTTGAATATTCATGGCGTTAATATTCTGTGTAATGAGCTTTCAGAATAAAGTTGCCCTACAAATCTGTAAAACTATGTCACGAAGCTTCCTATCTGCGCCTGTACAGCTCAAGTAAAGCTTTACAATTGCTCAATTTCGAATACTAGCCACAAACATATATTTCTGCATAAATGAAATATATGCATGCACGCTTGGTGTTATTATATTATTGCGTTATTAGGCAGGTTAATGTAACCTTGTTATTATCAACATATAAGGATAATTGATGACTAGCATCTCTTTGAAAGCATAAAAAAGGGTGACCGCCATTTATAGCATAGAGGCGACACTAGAAAATAAAAAAATAGCTGCTGAAGTGTCTAGAAATATTTTTATATTGTTTATACAGAAATCAGCAAGAGATATTCAGTTAGAATGTTCAAACGAAGCCGCCATAGCAACAAATTCTTTGGCGCCATAATACACAGCGGATAACTTATTCTGTGTTGCGTATTTATCAAATTTGTTAATATTCTACCATCAACCAAACGAACTGACAAGACTCTTTATCGATAAATGTGTCGCGGAAGCGTGACTAGTTTAGTTTTCTGTTTGCACATGCGTTCAAGCGCACTACAAAACTTGTGAGGCCATGTATGGTTCGAAGAAAGAAATATTCAGCTATCCCGAGACTTATTCGTTGCCAAAAGTGTAGAATAACTTTCTGACCACAGTTATAATTTAGACAGTTTTTTTTTCGTTTAAGAACACTACAAACACAAAGGACATAATGTACCACACCAGTACACATACACAGTCATGAAGCCGCATTCTGATATCACTTTCTCCGACTGTGTCTCTTCGCGTAAAGTAGATCAACGGAATTATAATGAACAAATCAGCTGCTTACAATTCATGCAAACACACTCAAAGCGACACTGTCATGATCGTGCGAACACAGTTCCTTGATGTCAGTCAATTTTGAAAGATTATTTAATTTCCCGATGACTGTTAGAGAATACTGACAAGCCTTAGGTACCAGTGTCACCTAAGCCAATTATTATAATCAAGTATTGAATGCGCAAAAGAAAACAAATTGTAATTGTTGCACTGATTTTTCAACAAAAGTGCCGACGGCCTGGGCTTTAACCACTGACTGTCGAGTAGTGAGGCTAGACCTGGTAAAAAAAAAAGATATTGATACGACCACTATATGCTCATAAAAAATTACGCTATGGAGAACCTCTGTTATTGATAGATAGATTCCAACGCGATGCACACGTTGTAAAAGCACCTCCAGTGCGAGCTGACGTTACTTATTTCGGACTCTAAGTGACAATCTATTGCATGGCAGGGGCACCATCAAGAAAAGGACTATTCCGACTTTACTGAATCTAAGGCAACAGGAAGAAGTTGAAAGATATTTTGATCAAGGTCAATGCAGCCTCGGTATAGCCCCGATGAGAGCCCCGCAGAAAAATAATATTTGCGATTGATTGTCACGGGTACATTAGTTTTCTTTTCGACCTGCCGCCTAGTCAAGAACGGCTTCGTATCTTCTTCAGCATTACCATAAGTGACTGTTGAAAAGACTTACAAAAAGCTTCCAGTCGACATGACGTCTTTATTATCAATATAGCAAACCATTCCATCTTCTGTGAACGTGTTGTCTAAATGCTAAAGTTGCAGTAATGAAAATAATATTAAAGCACCATGGCAATGATATTATCATTATTCTTCTTGTTGTTGTTGTTGATAATAGCCCTACCAATATTTTTCAAGGCGTATTAGCGTGTTAGCTTTTGTACGCCACCAATCTGCCCCATACATGCATGCCATACATGCCTAGCAGATTCGGCCTAGCAGATCCGGATCCATGATTCGGATTTATATATATTTATGTTCAATTTATGGCTTCAATCATCTCACATCACTTCGGTTTTTCAAAACGTCATGTTGAATATAATAGGTCACAAAATGTCATATGCGCCATGCATGTCGTATGCATGAATATTATTCAGCATGAAGTCTCTTCTTTAAGTTATTGCAGGCACGAAACACAAATACAACGGCCTGAGGTGGCAGCACCTAAGTGCGCCAGTAAAACAAACCGCAGTCAACGCAGCGGAGAAGCTGTATGGGGCTGGAGTATTGTATAGCTGTTAAGAGAACATTGTGAGGGATGTGCTACGTTACCCAGTGCATTGGAGCACTCTAGCTGGCGGAGCGGGAGAGACTGCCTCCACTAATTTAGAGACCCAACGTTCTCGCCGATACGTGATCACACGCAAGCATAGTACCCAGCCCGTTTTGTGTTTGTGACAAACAAGCGCGTTAATGTCCCTCTGAGGACACCAAATACGTGATAGCGAGGTGGGGAGCGCGAGGGCAAAGAATGAACAGGTACTGTGATCGACGGAAGCTGTGCTGAGGCCACCCCTGCTTACCACGCATGTATACCATGGGCTGCTGCAGAAATAGCTGCCTGAAAATAAGCCATTAGAATGTCACAAACAATTCTTACTGATTGCCTTTATTTTGGTTCGTAATTACGAACAGAGTCACCTACACCTAGCTTGTTGCCATGGTCTCGAGCTTGTTCGCTGCCTGACATGTCGTTGCCTTTGCGCGCGTGACGTTGATCATGATGCTTTTAATCTACTTACAGTTTATGACACTCGCAGATATGAGCGCAATCTTACGCAAACCTACACGCTGTTATCAATACAATAGAGCAGTGCCTCGTTAAAGGCTTCTCTATTCCTGATGGGTTTGCCTGAAGGCGCCTGTTCATACAGTTTATACATTCAAGTTTATACATTTCAACTTTTTTTACACAAATAATTGGGGTTCTTGCAGTCTGGAATATATATAGATATATATATATATATATATATATATATATATACTGTGGGGCAGAATATGAAAAAATAAAGGTAAAGGAGTGATAAAGATTGATTGATTGATATGAGGGGTTTAACGTCCCAAAACCACCATATGATTATGAGATACGCCGTAGTGAAGGGCTCCGGAAATTTCGACCGCTTGGGGTTCTTTAACGTGCACCCAAACCTGAGTACACGGACCTACAACATTTCCGCCTCCATCAGCAATGCAGCCGCCGCAGCCGGGAATCGAACCCGCGATGTGCCGGTCAGCAGCCGAGTACCTTAGCCACTAGACTACCGCGGTGGGGCGGTGATAAAGAAAGGTACGATAAAGAAATAAAAAGAATAAAACGCACAAAATATGACACTTTACTTAATAACTTGACCTAGTGAGAAGCTGCCAGGATAGGCGACGTGGCAAAGGAAGCAAAGAGAGGAGATCCATGTGCTCGGAACGACGAGATGCGTTGACGGACGGCGGTAGTGCTATGGCGTTTGTCAGAAGTCCACCAGCAGAACTGCTGGCTGCCCGAGCCATCTGAAGAACGCCCTATGAATATGGGGCACGACCAGTAGTCTAGCTTGGTCCAGCGACGTCATCCGTGTGAGGATGCGCAAGATGGCTTGCAGATTGGTGCCCTAGACTGCACATCAAAAGGCCTACTGGTACAATCGCTGTGAAGAACTGGCGCTTTGGGGACCGGTCACTGCAGGGACACAATGGTACAGCTGACGGCCACGCATCCGTGGCAGGACAGACTTCACACACGTGATGAGCCTTAACCAAGTGCCACCGGAACTGCCACCATGTCACGGAAGTTCAAACGCCTGTACTGTAAATAAGACTTTCTCGAATGTTATTCGCTGTATTTTGTTTTGCATGTCTTGTGCTACCCGAGTTTTTAATATGCGGGTATTTTACTCTAAAGATCTTCGTGCTCCGCTTTTTTCCTGCACTGTGCTTTACTACCTGACAGGTGAACGGACATACGTTTCGCCCCACTCATCATCATTCACACCGTAGCTATGCTGTGATATTTTTATATGTGAAGCATTTCTTAACAAACTTCGGCGGCTTTGAGCGTATCTATCTATCTATCTATCTATCTATCTTTCTATCTATCTATCTATCTATCTAGCCGCCTACGACTTCTAGCTCTCCTGGCCGTTCGATAGTGGTATCAATACCAAACTTTGTATGGCACAACATCACTCTAAAAAACATATTTGACTAGTCGTGACATGAAAATCATGACATGTATATCATGAATGTCATGATTTACAATTCATGGTCGTGCATCTCCTGCGGTGGTTTCGATCACATGTCATGCTAGAAAACTGGTATGGTATGACATAATTGCAAGGCAAACATAAGCAACAGACCCTAATAGAAAATCATGGCATGCCTGTCGTGTAAATACACGAATACATGCCACGATCATGATGCGCTCTCTGCCGTTTTGCTGGCGTCACATATACCGAAAAGGGTATTATAGTACGTAAATGGATGACTAACGTATGATACTGGTGCAAACATGATAAACATGACAAGCGTGTCATGTAACAACATGACTAAATGCTACGATCATGGTGCGCTCGCGGCCGTTTCACTAGCTTCACATGTACGAAACTCGGTATTACGCGATGTGAACGGATTTTATAGGGAAATAACTTATCCAAACATGTTAATCACGACATGCGTGTCATGTAACAACATGACTACATGCCACATGATTATGCGCTCACGGCTGTTTCACTAGCTTCACAAATGCCAAATTTGTCATTACGCGACGTCAATGGATGGCGAAGGTATGTGGCTGGTGCAAACACGATAATCATGAGATGCTGTCATGTGAAAACTTGTAGACATGCCACAGTCAAGGCGCCAATACTGTTAGACATGACGCAGGACGGGTGCTCACCGGTGTTCATTTTTTTTGTGCGACGCCGGCGTTGCCAAACCAGGCACCAGTCCTGCCATATACTCGCAGGCACGTGCCACGCTGCGTTGCTTTTACGACTGCGAACCCCAGGTGGTCTAAATTTCCGGAGCCCTCCACTACGGCGTCTCTCATAACCATATAGTGGTTTTGGGACGTTAAACCCCACATATCAAGTACGACTGCGCGTTTCAGCGCGTCAGGCGTCCTTCCGTCACGAAAAGAGGGAACGCAGTGTTGTCTGGGTAACGCATCAGAGCAAATTTTGCGCCGGTTGCCGTCGAGTCGCACCGACGGACGCTGGTCGTGCCGGTCCCGGCTGGCGTCGGACCATAGAGTGCTCCCGTTTTGCTAACGTAGCGTCGCTGTGCCAAGCGTGTGCACGCGTCAGCGTTATATTGAGTATATTCGGCCCTCATGATGCGCTCTCGGCTCCCTTGCTAGCTCCACATATACGAAATATGGTGTTACGTGACGTCAATGAATGATGAAATATGAGTAGTGCCAGCATGATAATCCTGACACACGTGTCATGTAAGAACATGACAACATACCACGCTAATAGTGTGCTTGCGGCCGTTTCGCTACCTCCACATATACTAAACCAGGCATCACGTGACGTGAATGGATGATGAAGGTAAACAACTGATCCAAACACGATAATTATGGCACGGAAGTCATGTACGGCATTATTTACTTCCGCCTCGTAACAATGTCTTAATTTTAAAGTGACACAAGACCCTTTCCTATTTGTGCTTCGCATATCATCGATTCCCACTATACGTTGGATCTACCAATTTTTTGAACTCGATCTTTTTACTATTACTGGCAGACCAACAAAATAGTTGACCTCCTCTATCTTTTTTTTACTTTTTACGAAGCATAATGAAACCTATTTTGGTAGTTCTGTGTTGGTTCTAGAAAAGAAGTAAACCAGCAGAAAAATGTTTTCACTGTTCTTTCTTATCTTACAAGTTACTGGATGGATGGAGAAACTTTTTTTCGTCAGAAAGCAACAGAGGATGATTGCGTGTTAGATGGCCATCAACCCAAGTTTGGCGGCAACCTGTGTGGCCCACTCCACGACCCTTAACTGGACGACTGGGTCTGAGCTGGTCAACACGGCCTCCCAGTGCTCAAGAGAGGGATCACGCATAATATCCACCGGTGGCGGTGCTATGTTACATTCGCAAAGTATGTGATCATATGTTGCCACAGCCTGACACCATTTGCATTGCGGCTTAATCGCCTCCGGGTACATTTTGTTCAAACGTAAGGGTTGGGAAAAGATCGCGTCTGCAGTTTTCTCCAGACGCATTCCTGCGCCTTAGTCAACCGCTTGTGTGGGGGCGGATAAAACCTCCGCTCTTGTTCATAATGATTCGTTATGTCATGAAAGGACACCAGCCCATCTCTCGCGGACCTCCCCGGAACTGGCGGCTCACCTACACGGCTGGCGAAACCTCGAGCATTCATGTGAGCCGCCTCGTTCCCAGGGTTCCCAGAGTGTGCTGGTACCCAGACAATTTCTATTTCTCTAATTTCTCGTCCCGTGGCCCCATGCAGAAATCGTGCGATGGTCGCCGATATTCTGCCCCACGCCAGATTTTGGATGGCTCTCTATGAATCACTGAAAATCAAATCTGACTGCGAATTAGTTATAGCTAGCGCTATTGCCGCTTCCTCTGCAGTTTCCGAGGAGCGGGTTTTGACCAATCCAGAGGCGACCAACCGCCCCCGCCTGTCCACCACCACAATCACAAAAGCGTCTTTGTCCTTATATTTCGCAACATTTGTGTAGACTGCCGCTTTGTCTTCGCCGTACTCAACGTGTAAAGCTCTGGCTCTTGCCTTCCTGCGCTCCGTACGGTGAATCGGATGCATACTTTTGGGCAAAGGTTTTATGTACAGGGCCTTATGTAACTCTCGCCGCACCTGATCTTTAATGTCCCCAGTGGGAGCCTCGGCTCCAATGGCAATCCTTTCCAATATGATCCTGCCCGCTTTGGTTGTCGAAAGCCTAGCGTAATGCATCACCAAATGCGCCTCCCATAATTCATCCAGAGTGTTGTGTACCCCTAGTTTTAGCAGCCTTTCTGTAGGCGCGTTGTTAGGCAACCCAAGCGCTGCCTTGTAAGCTTGCCGGATCATAGCCTCGACCTTACCTTTTTCTGTGGCATCCAACTTCATATAAGGTGTCGCGTAAGTAATCCTGCTGAGCTCGAACGCCTGTACCAGCTTACAGAGTTCTTTTTCTTTAACCCCGCTCTTACGATTAGCGATTCTTCTGATTAGCCTGACAGTAGCATTGACCGTGGTCTCAAGTTTTTCAAAGGCCACTTTATTTTTCCTGTTTGCAGATATAGGCCAAGAATTCTAATCGTTTGCACTTCAGCTATCGGCCTACTCCCTACCTTTACCACTAACGGCAGTGGCGGAATATAGTGTCTTGCATGTAGCCCTCTGGGTTTTTCCCGAACCACAAAGAGCTCGGACTTGGGCTGAGGGCATGACAGTCCCGCCTCCGCTGCCAACTCTTCGACAATATTAACTGCCTGTTGTAGTGTTTCTTCCAGATGCGCGTCACTACCCCTGGTTACCGACAGAGTAATATCATCTGCATAAAATGTGTGTTTGAGTCCCGGTATCTCCTCCAGCCTCGGCAGTATTTTAATTAAGGCGATGTTAAACAGGAACGGTGACAAAACTGAACCCTGCGGCGTCCCTTTGCCTTCCAACGCCAATGAGTCCGATTTGATATCTCCTATTGAAATGTCTGCGGTTCGGCCCTCCAAGAATGATCTGATGTAGCGAAATGTCCTGGCCTCTGGGCCAATTTCTGATGGGTTATTCAATATTGCCTCATGTGAAACATTGTCGAAAGCTTTATTCAGGTCAAGCCCCAATACAGCTTTGGTGCCCGTGCCATGCCCGGGATCGACTACATCATGTTTATCCTGTATCATGACATCCTGTGTGGAGAGATTGGCCCTGAAACCTACCATAGGTGGGGGAAAGATGGCCTTGTCTTCTGCATAATTCTGAAGCCTGTTGAGAACCACGTGCTCCATCAATTTGCCAACGCATGATGCCAGCGATAAGAGGCGCAGGTTTTCCAAGCAGAGTTTCATGCCTGGCTTCGGAATAAATATAATCCTAGCATGCTTCCATTGTGCCGGGATCTCGCCGGCCACCCACTACTCATTTATTAAGTCAGTGATCGCCCCGACCGATTTGAAATCTAGGTTTCTCAGCATTTTATTAGTAACTCCATCCGGACCTGTGGCAGACGTAGTACGTAGCTGCCCCATGGCAAACTCCACCTCCGCAATTGTGAACTCTTCATCTAGGTCTGAGTATTCCACCCCCGAGTAGTGTGGTAAGCAACCGTCTACTCCATCAGTTATGTACCGATTCCGGAGTTTCTGTATATACTCTCCGATTGTGTCTTCATATTGATGCATTAACCGAGTCATTGGTCCCCGTTGCGCCGGTTTTGTTGATGCCGGATCCAAAAGATGCCTCAACAGCTGCCATGTCTTTATGCATTAAAACTGTCCATTCATGCGATCGCAAGTCTGGCCCCACTACTTGGCTTGCAACTCAATTGTATAATTTTCGGTTTTACGTTCTAACTTGGCAGTCCTTGTGCGAAGGACGCCATTATGTTTTTGCTTCTTCCACCTTCTCAAGAGACTCGCGTGCCCTTCCCACATGTGTAATAGTCTCGAGTCAGCAGTAAACTCCTCCTGCTCGAGTGGCAATTCTACCGTGTTATTATATACATCCTCCTTGAGCGCCTGTACCCATGCATCCAGGTCATTAATTTTCCCGTTCACAGTGTCTGCTTTGTTTTTCCTAAATGTGTCCCAATCTGTAATTCTGTGCCCCCTCACTTTGTCTTTATGCTTCGCAGCGCTAAACTTCGTGGAAATCATATAATGATCACTTCCTAGGGCTTGTCCCGTGTTAATCTACTTTGCATGACTGATGCCTCTAAAAAACGTAAGGTCTGGGGATGTATCCATGCTTATGCTGTTGCCTATCCTCGTATGATCTTGTGGATTGTTTAACAGCGTCCATCGCAGATCCCGGGCAACTTGCCAAAGCCGATTGCTCTATGGGCTGGCTCGTATATGATGATGATGATGATGATGACCCCTTATGGATGGCGCTCACCCACAGAAGGGGATAGGCCAAGAACCGGGCGGCAGGATAGTTAAATGAAGCTAAAATGAAAATGAAGCCAATCTGAAAAAGTAGTTCAAAAATAATACTACCAAAAAAACAAAAATGTTTGCTGAGCAAGCGGTCAAACCATCTCTTGTTTTTGATAGACATACCTACGAATTATAAGCTAAAAATCTGAGAAGGTTGGGGTTCACTAGCACGGTAATCTTTTAGTTGCATTGATGTAATCAAACACACTGGAGCATACATCCCTGTGGCATTAACCGAATGAAGTTCCGCCAAGTGATAAAATTACTGGTAGATTTACTTCTATTTCTGGCTTTTCTAATGGAGCTACTAAAAATTTTTTTCTCTGATAAGAATAACGATGGCAGAATAAAAAGAAATGTTCAATTGTTTCAATTTCGTTGCACCAAATGCATAGCGGTGACGCCTTGAGTCGAGCTTCGTTAAGGTAATAATTTAGTTGTGGAACTGCACAGAGCAATCTGGTATAAGTGTCCTCTAACTGGCGAGATACACACCACTGTTTATTCCAGCAATAGCTCAAGTGCTCGAAATCTTTGAATTTATTCAAATTACATTTTCCCCACTGCAGGCAAGCGTTTCGGAACCTTAGCGCTGTCACGTAAGCCGTATCTGGCAAAACTGGGATGGTGGGCTCACCCAGGGATACTGCTGCTAAAGAGTCCACCATTTCGTTCAAATATAATCCGCGGTGGCCCGGTACCCATAGCAAATGCAGTTTTTTACGTTTTTCGGTAATTAATGCCGAAACGTATTCATCAGCTCTACATTTACTGCCGCAGAGAGTGCATACAAACTGATAACAAATCTGTAATGATAACTGCTAATGATTCGCTTGAGGGCAATTTGCGTAGGGCAAGAACAATGGCCAATAATTCTGGAATGAACACCGGGGTATAATCTGGGAGACGAGTTGAAAAGGTCCAGTCCAAAGAATGAGAGAAGATGCCAACCCCAGCCTTTTCTTTTGACACAGATGCATCAGTCGCAATGATATTGCTTATTTCTAGGTGAGCTAGATAATCTGATAACTGGTCATTTAAATACCTATGTGCCAATTGTTTCGCGTTATGAGGAAATATATCCTCAGATTGTATGCTAAGCATTGACTTTAGGTTGTGTATTAGACCAATATGTTTAATTTTTACATTCAATTGCTGTAGTAGCGCTTGTGCAAATACTGTTTGCGGGGTGTGTAGTCGCGACCACTGGGTTTCAAAAAATAAAGCCGGTTCTTGAATGAAAGCGTAAAATGAGAGTCTTTGGTGTGAACTGTATACCTTTAAGAATGCTTGCACAGTAAGAATTTTAACCCCACTCCGGGTGAGGCGCATTGAAATCTTCTACCAGTATAAGCGGAGTGCGAGCTGCTAACCGTTGAGTTTGAATCAGGAGTTGTGGCAAGCCAATCCTTTATCTTTCGGAGAACTATACACATTAGGTAAAAACAGACTCTTCTCATACTTTCGTTTAGGCAAAATGTCTAGCAGGACATAGTCTTCCCTGCTGCTATCTACGGAATGTTGAATGGCAGTGATGTTGTGATGGACTAGCACGGCTGTGAAGATGCGTGATACGCCCCTTGGTTCAATTCCTTGCGCTGTAAATGCCCTAAATCCAAGTAATATTACGGAACCACTAGCCTCCTGTAAGGCTATTATGTCTGGTTTACTGTCCGCATTTTGTACGTTCAACTGCAGGTTACCCCGTTTTTGACGAAAGCCCCTGCAGTTCCACTGCCAAACCTCAATTTGCTGCCGAGGCGCCATGATAAGGCACCAGGTTGACTAATCACACTTGGCCACCCACGGGAGGCAGTCTTGCCTCCAATAGAGCATGAAGCTGCCTAAACATGCCCATGACCTGGGTTTGGGAATCCCTAAATTCAGTAGAGAGCATGCCGAGACGCTCCTCTATTGTGTCTATTCTGGCTTCGATCTTTTCGACTCGAGCCTCCAACCTATCCTGTCTGTTTCCTTGTTTGCCTACTTTATCCGCAAGTGTTGTTACATCCGACTTAAGACTAATGACCTTAAAAACAGGCTGTGGCATGTCTACTGGTGACGTTTCGGCTAATCGTTTTGCGTTAGCAACCTCATCCCCCGGCAGTGGTCTCTTCACTGTCCCCCGATTCTCCACTTGCATAGCTGCACTCTGCTGTACGCGAGCAGACGCCTCTTGCGTCGCTTTCTTTAGGCCTTGCACAGCTGGTGCCTGTGTTTTCTGCCGTTGGTCGTTTCTAAGTGCGCGTTGCATCTCTGCAATTCTGTTTTCCATTCTTTTAGTCAAGTCTGCCTGTCACTGAACCAGCGCTGCTGATTCCCTCTCTCGAGTGGTTTCGTTCTGGGAGGCCGTGCTTGACAAGCTCACCTTTCTGTTGGTATCGCATGTGCAGCTGTTGGTACTGGATGCTCGTCCACCATCTTGGCCGCCACCGTTCCCTGGCAATGGCGGGAAGGAACTCGACCGGTCCCTGCTTTTGCTTGTGCCTTCTTTACCCCTCGGTGACCGCTCCGTTGCCCTCGAGGACCGCTTATCGTTGCCAGTTTTGCTCTCTCTTTTGATGCTCTGCTGCCGGCCTGTCGGTGGCTTGCGAGCCAGGCAAAACTTGCAGTTCCGGCTCCCTGTGTGGTGCGCACAATGGCACACGATGCAGCCCGGCGTGCACGTAGGTGGCTCTCCTTCTGGCGGGGCAGGATGGTCCTTCCCGCAACGGTGACATAGGTTGCTCTTCGGACGATAGCAAACGTCCGCTCGATGTCCAACTCGGCTGCAGTTGTAGCAGGTCTCGACTAAATTTCTGTACGGGATCACAGCATACAGACAGTTCCAGTAAGTAATCTGCCGGGGTATGCGTTTTCCCCCGAACGTAATCTGAATCGCCTTTGACTTTCCCAGAGGTCTCGCGTCCAGAGTGTCTATGCTGTCATTCTTCTTCAGGAATCCCGCCCGAACTTCTTCCACTGGGCATCCACCATAAGCATTGTAAATCACTCCCCGCACGGAGTTCTCCAACGGCGCCACGAACGCCGAAACCGGCAGGTCACAATCACCCAGCTTGAGCGTCTTCACAGTCGCATATGCCCCACTGCGATTTAAGCACGGTGTGCTCACCGTCAACGTGTTATTTGTGCCATTAACCCGCGCAATGTCTTCTTCCGCGGCAATCGCACTCGTTAGACGCGCTGCTGCTCTCAGTGGACATCCGAGTTCTCTCGCTGTCACAACATTCAAGTCCCAGTTATGGGGCCTGTACAGAATCTTAAAATCCGTGGCTGGCAACTTGAGAAACGGTCCGCGTTTCTTCCATACCGGCACTTTCCCCGCTTGACTTGCTGCGCTCCGTGCGTCTTGCGCCAGTCGCTGCCGGCCTGCGTCTCGCAAGGCTTACTATTGGCGTTGTCGCCATGCAGAGTCTTCTTAAATCGGTCCTGTGCCTTCACCACTGGAGCCCACTCTCCCGCTTCAAAATCTTCGGGTGTTATAGTCTCCCCTTCGAGGTAGTATTCCATCTTCAGCCCAACAAGGCCCACGGTCACCGGGCGCAAGTCAGACGTCCGGCGATGCGGCCCAGGCTTGGCCTAGGAGATAGGCCTAGCCTTGCCACCGCGGGGTTGATAGGAAAATCTCGGAAACTCCGAAAACGGGGACAAACTTGCGTAAACGAGTGATGTCCGTAGGTACAGGGCAACCTCCTGCAGACGAGCCCACTCACAGCAAGTCCAGAAAAAAGCCCGCCCGCCGATAGTCGGTCACCGGGCCGGAGCTCATGCGAGACACGTCCGCACAGCGTCTCACTCCAGCCGCGTCTCCTCTTACAAGTTAAGAGTTTACGCTCTTATGAGGTCATGCTCGTACTCTATGTAACGCAATTCCATAGCACAGGTCGAGTGCCTCTTAAGCGCTGTTTACACAAATGCCCTGGTTTTGCTGTTGCGGAAAAGCTTTTGAAGTAATTCGAAGTCAACGAGAGCGATTTCAGCCTCAAGATGCGTCAGTTCCTACGAACTATCTTGCAGTCTCTTATCTGCGCAACGTTTTGGATAGGCTGCAGAAAATTGGGATACGAACAGGTATCACTGTTTTATCTTCCGCACCGAAAAGCTATCAAAGCTTTGCAGGTTAGTGAGTCATCCAGCTGCACATCGAGTGAAATGCTTTGTGAAACACAGAATGCACTTCGTACCTTGTGTTATTGGTGTCATATATCTCATTCTGCTGCCCTGAGGTACGATATACATAGAGTACACCGGAAGGTGCTTGAATGACTGTTTGAGAGAGCACAATAATAATGTACACAATGCGGTCCAAGGACAACTCGGAATTCACTGCCTAGAGTGCGGCCGTGTGCCCCCTCTTTGAGCCCTGCGAGGTAATAGGCAAGCACCACTTGCTGGCCTCGCGGGAGATAATTGAAGCATATCACAAAAACAAGTTTGAAGGTATAAGTGTAAGTTCCCCATCAGTGCGCTATTGTAGAAAGAGATTGCGTATCTTGGTAATTTTGAGGCCATGTATTTGCTCAATCAACAACAGACAAGAGTTTTGCTGACACTGTTTCGCAGTGGTTGTAAACTGCACCCTTCTACCCATGCACATCCTCTTCTTTTTTTCGCCTATATATGTACACCACTCCGATATTAAGTAATTGTTGAAAGTCAGCGCTCTTTTCCGTCCTAATGTTTTTTTGGTTCTGTGGTTACACAGTAATTACTTTAGTGTTGCGCTCTTCTTATATTCAGTTATGAAGTAAATAGTTTTATTTAATTCAAAGGAACGTGGTACAACTTCGCTTTTTATATATGAAATTGTTCTGTATAATGAGGGGTTCATTGTGCGTATTGTCACTGCAGATTCGAATATTTGGGGGCATGTCCCATATTGATTGAAATAAAGACACTATACTTCGCATATAGAATCTTGTTATGGAAAGATTGACTGGCTAAAATCTGTTTATTGAAAAGTTCACAAAGCCAGTGAACGGTTTACGACGCAGTTGGGACAAGGTGTTATGAGTGAAGTGCGTGAATGAAGGTGTTTTTCGAATTTGGCGCGGCAAGATGGGCTACTGACAATGTGTTACCTTCACAAGTGCGGCAAAGACTGGTCATTTAAACTGAAGAAAAACACAAGAAAATCGCAGAAAGATCCAGAGTGACTGCATGGAAGAAAGAAGAAGAAGAAGAGTCGCGCTGGTTGTTGGAAGAAGGTTTAATTATTTGGCGCCTCTACTTCGGGCTACAGTCACAGGAATGTTTACTACGCCATGGAGGAATTTATCAGTCAGACTAAAAGAATATCCAGTTAAATTCTTCATCTTTTTAAGCATTTAAATATTAGTATTCAGTATTATTAGTTATGATACCTATCCCTACTTTATACAAATAGTAATGCGATGAAACACACGCAAGAAATCACCTAACACTTGGCCAATCCCCTGCATTGGGTGAAAGCCATGAGAAGAGGAGAACAAAAAGAAGAAGGCGGCTAGGGTGCGACGTGTGAACTCATAGCGTGCGGATACCCAGGCGTCAAGGCATCCACCTAGCAGACGACGACAACCACGAGCTCCTGGTGACCATTCAACCATCGAGGCTCTTTGCGAGTTCCTGGCACGTCCTGGTTCTGATATTCGAACAGAAGACAGCGCCGCAAATGAAGTTGTCTACCGGAAGCGAGAGCGAACCGTCGGGCTAAGGGCCCGAGCTTGTGCGCTCGCACCACGGTGGCTTCATTACTGGGCTGTTGATGGGCGTGAAACGCTGGTTAGCCGTGTCTATGTCTTTGCGTGGCCGGACTCCAACACGAGAACGTTAATGGCTGTACTCGGACACCGTTTGGACTCGTAAAAGGTTACCCTCTTTAACGAGAGCTGCGTCGGTATTCTGTATGACCACAAGAACTTTAACGAGTGAACTCGGTAGATAAATCAGCCTCTTAGATGTTCCCCTCTTTAATGAGAACTGTATTTACAGTCTGCCTGGCCGGTGAAAGTTAGTTTATTTCTTATGCATTTTTGCATTTCCTTTTCGTGTTGTTTTTGTGTGAGTGTGCAAATATATATATTTTTCCACTGTATATAAACGGTCACCTCCTCCTCTTGTCAGAGGATAACGCTATACTGCTAGCCTTACTGGCTTTTTTACCGAACCTGTCACACAAGGACATTGCTTGCAACACGTGCTACACATGATAAAATAAACATAACGTGTATAGTCTGGGTAGAAACACGAAAGTACAATGTAAAAAAACAAACTGCATACATAGGAACTACTATACGACATGCTGGTACCATAAAAATTACAGACAATAGCTACAGGCACAGGAAAATAAAATAAAGTATGAAGGAAGAACTCAGCACTATCAGAGGCATAACCGGAAAAATGACCAAAATATCAGAGAACTCACACTAAAATGCTGTTGTTTTTCTTTTTGCGCAACTAAATTTTATCTCAGAATGTATATATGAAGTCCGCAACGAAGTTGAAGAAATATCAGGTTTCTTATTATTAGTTCTATATTATGCAATTACTTTGATAAGCTATCAATTTAAACACTGGCAGTAAATAAATATTCCAAAAATGCAAGTTGCACGTGAGGAACGACGGCTTATAGCTTCAAAAAAAAGGGAAAAATCACAGTTTTTCAACCAGCAGTTTTTTACTTGATTATTTATCACGAATTGTAAGAAGATTGCATCGCAGTGTCCGATCTTTCTCAATACTGCGAGATTTTGAACAAGTTCTAGATCAGTGCTTCTGGTTTTTCACGTGTCATGTTTTGCTGATAGACAAAGAATACATTACTGCACCTTTCGCAGTTGTTACAGCAAACTACTGTCGTACATAAAAAGAATGTAATGCAACCTATTACGTGACATTACTGCATATCTTGCATAACTTGCGGAACTTCAGAATCATCGATAGGCAATCAGAGATTCGTGATCAGTCAACACGAGAGACAAATAAACGTGCAACGCCTTTTCAGGAAATCCCTTCTTGCCGTGGCAATTGTCAAAGACCTCAATATGTCATTTACAAGAATAAATAACAACATCACTGCAACCCACAGAAACCCATAACCGTGCTTGAGTTGCGTGCACCTTGACGGTTCTGGCGCACTGTAAGTGAATGATATGGTACTGTATTTTCAGAAGCGCTACGCACGTTTACGGTAACATGAACACCACAGAGTAAAATAATTGACGATTTTTCAGGATTCCCTAGATGAGACTTAGCATTATGACTCGTCGGAAGTTACGAGTATCTTATGCGCCAAGGTATCATAACTACGAAATTGTAACACATCATTTTCTCTTTTATTTTGTTCTTGTATCATTCCGTTCTGAACATCACTGCAAAAAATACTAATACCTGTAGGAGAGCAAGAGGAGGAAGAAGCAAATTATATAATGGCATGGGGTCACGCAAACACACGAAGGGAATTATTTGAAGAAAGAACGGGGAAGGAACCAATGACGTGATTCTTGTGCGCCGGTTCATCACACGCCTAGAAGTGTTCATTTATTGTGGTAGAATTTAAGAGCAGTGTAAATGCCTGCGTCGTTTATCTGGTCTGCGACGCGTATAGCCACGACCTGAACCAATTAAAAACTATTCGCCCTCACGAAAAAGTAGTTACGTTGCTTCTAAGCGGCCCCGAAGAAAACTGGTACGATGAAGGCCGCAACGGTAGCACATCGATGAAGGTGAAGTGCTATTGTCTTTAATACTGTACGGTGTCGGTGCGCACGAAAAAATACCAGCTGGTCCAAACTTCCGGAGCCCTGTACTACGGTGTGCCTCATAATTGATTCGCGGTATTCGCACATAAACACCGCATATTTTTTATTATTAGCAGTTAAACATTCCAAAAAGCGAGATACGCTACCACTATTTATTTTTTTGCTACAGAGAAAGAAATTTATGCATGTAGGGTTTTAATATTTAAAACGCCCAAAATCGTAACAACATGACCCACTAAATGAGCAGATCTGTTTAGGTGCAGAGAAGAGCACGCTATTATGCGCTATTGTCCTACCCTATTTTTTTAACTTGTTCCACTCGGCTTGTTATTTCAGTGGCGATCTTCGCAGCAGATACCCCGTCTGAAGGTCGTTAGAGGGAAGTGCATCCGGTGCGCTTGTTAACATCGAGGCCGGGAGAACACGAGCTTGTAGCCCGTACCCGTCGTCCCAGCCGACATCGTTGCTAGCTCTTCGCCGTGTGAATATTTCATGCTTTACATATATCGTTCTTCGAAAATGCGCTCCTTGTGAGGCTGTTCCATTATAACGCAGGAGCTACGCCTACGATGCAGTCTTCCTTTCACGGAACAAGTTGGGCATGCTGACCCGGCAGTAATTTTAAAATATTTTAACCATAGAGAGGAGAATATTATCAGTTTTTCTTTTGTATCTACTGCGATCCAAAACAGCCGAAATATATCGGAGGTTAACAGCTTCTACACCTGCGTGATAATTTAAGAGCCAGCCACGTGCGCCATTTTTCGCTGCCTCCACTGTAATGCTTTGTGAGATGTACATGAACATATTCATAGGTATTGAAAAGCTGACGACGCGCGTTGGTAGTGTGGTAGTTATGCTGCTAGTGTACGGATAAGGTCGAGACATTTTAAATGCGGCCATGGCGGCCACATTTTCGATTGGGTTGGAAATGCATACCCATGTGCTTACTTAGATACACGTTAAGAACACCATATCGCAAAAATGTCAGGAGTCGTCCACTATGGATTCTTTCATAATCACGTCATGTTTTTGGATCGTTAAATCGCGATTATATTATTAATACAAAACAAAACATTATTATTATTATTATTATTATTATTATTATTATTATTATTATTATTATTATTATTATTATTATTATTATTGTTGTTGTTGTTGTTGGTGGTGGTGGTGTTGTTGTTGTTGTTGTTGTTGTTGACTCGCGCTTTGCCTGTTCCCGATACCTGCATGGCTCCTCTGGCCGCCAACCTTCTCCAGGTGCCCTCATAGCACTTTCAACCTAACTACAGCCACATAGCTTGGTCCCCTGGCCACGCGTGTATCCCCGGTGACAAAGTAGCTCTTGCCGCTGCCTGTGTTTCTCTCTCCCGGGTCGTTACGTCTTTTGACCCCACGTCTCTCCCAAGTACCTCAGCTCCTACGCAGAACCGAAAAAACCTTGAGTACTATGAAACCTTGCGCCATCTTTATCCAGAATCTGCAAGAAGTTCCTCTAAAGCGGATGAGCATCTTCTGAGCCGCTTTCAGACAAACACTTTCTTGTGTCCTACACGCACCCTCAATTTCATGCCGGGTATATACGGCTGCTGTGTGCATTGTAGGGTGCTGGCCGACACCTGCCACATGACGGCAGTATGCCTTGCCATCCCTTTTTCTCCTACCCACACTAGAGGCCTGGAAGGAGTTCCTCTTCGGCTGCTCCACGCGGGACGCTCAGCGCTTTTTGCTGTCTTGCATCGAAGCAGCGATGACCTACGGAGAACTTCTGGAACAAGGAGACGACTAAAGTGCATTTGTACTGGAACTCTCACTGCTTTTCAGAATGAATGTTTTTCCACTACAACATCACGGTAAATGAACATACAGGTGTTGACATCCTTCGTTCAGTGCTCTGAAAACCACAATCCTCGTGCGTCCAGATAATGTTAATAAAGTTGCATAAATATAGCATTAGGGACTTGCTCTCGCCTTACTTCGTAGTAATTTGACAAACGACTACCAGTGCACACACACCCATCATTCAAAATCAGCTTTGTGTGAAATATAACTGTGGTGTTCCGGAGGCTTCCGCTTATAAATGACTTAATAAATGCGAAACATTTTTTGCATACTGCAAGCACGTTTGGCGTTTATCTATCTATCTATCTATCTATCTATCTATCTATCAATCTATCTATCTATCTATCTATCTATCTATCTATATATCTATCGCTGGCTGGCTGGCTGGCTGGCTGGCTACGTCTGGGTGATCCAACATAGCCCCCTTGACTTGGGTTACACTATAAGTAGTGCGGGAGAGTCAGATGGTTTGTCAAATACGACTCGCGGGTCATAACAGAAATATTGTCACAACCGTATGGCATACGTCACCAAAAACTTTTCAAAATAAAGTTATGGCACCCTAAAGCTTCGCTATTAGGAGTTAATGTGGTAGCGACATCCTGTTCTTAGTTGGTATTTCAAACGCTTAGTGCTTAAAACCATTTAGAATTCGCTATGCCCCCACTACGTGGCTTAAGGCAATATGTGCAGTAGCGTGTGTGCCTTTTGTAGCGGGGTACTGGCTTTCAACTACGGAGCCAATCTGAGACTCGCATACTCTGACGCCCGTTGGCAATGAACGCATATGCCAAGAAAATAAAGTGCAACATTCATGTTGCACAATGAAGCATGTATAGAGGACGCGTGTGTTCGTGAACCATGAAAGAAACTTGCACTGCGTTTCCATGCAGAAGTTCTCTTCACTGTTTTCACAAGCAGAGGCGTGGTCGTGTGATAGAACATCCGCTGGCCACGCAAACGACCCGACTTCAATCCCCTCTTAGACCCAAACAGTCCTGGCTCAGTCCACATTGTGCTCCGGAAATTTTTTATGGCTTGTTTTTTTTATTTTGCAACGTTATCGATGCATGTCATGATTTTCATGTTATGACTAGTCACTTGTGCTTGCCATGCAGTTATTCCTTATCCTATTATCCCATTATCCAAACGCCCAAGAAAGCTAAGGTAGTTGGTGCATAGATAGATAGATAGATAGATAGATAGATAGATAGATAGATAGATAGATAGATAGATAGATAGATAGATAGATAGATAGATAGATAGATAGATAGATAGATAGATAGATAGATAGATAGATAGATAGATAGATAGATAGATCTCGCAGCAGTTTGCGAAAAGTTCTTGGCAATACTGTTGGTTGAAACTATTAAACTCAAGAATAGTAACGCCTGCAATACGATACTACGTTTGTATGCGTAAAAGATGTGCAGTTTACAAATTATCTGAAGAAGAAGGAATGTACTTATAAGTTTTAGCTTTCCGCTGACATTTTGCAGTCCGCGCCATACTTCATCCTTGCAACACGGTTAAAAATTAAGAGGCACGCTACACAATTAGAGATGTACTGTTTCTGTTCTATTGAATCCATACGAATCTCGCAAGTGTGCGCAAATGGAAAAAAAGAGATACTAAATTAAATAAAAATGTCTATGACGCATCTGAATACCCATGCGCATGCTTGCAGTCATTCTTTCAATACTTCTTTTTGAAACGATGATGGGGCATACATTTGTTATGGCATAATGACTAGTGCCGCTATACGTTGCATTATGTCTGACGCTGCAGTATCATACACGCCTTTACGTCATGCCTTCTGAACAAGAAACGCCACCACGCCGGTGTTTCGACACAACGGCGCGCTCCCTATAGCGCGCGTATACGTTATCTTAGAACGTCATTGCACATTTAGATAAGCACAGTGAATTAACAAGGATCAATGCATCTAATGTCGTCGTGTTATACGGCAGTGAACCAAGAAGAAAGTATAAGCAGCGAAGCCATCGAAAGCAATTCGCATCTACTATTCTACATGCAAGCGCATCACAGAAATGATGTGAGAAACTTCAATCAGCTTTGCGAAAGCTGCTAAAATTCCAATAGTCAGTGACGCTCGTATACTCGTTTGAGAGCATCAGCGAAACAATGCCGAAGAAGGCTCCCCGCATGGGCAAGCCTACTTTTTAGAGCACTCAAAGCCGTATATCTCCGCAAAAAGCGCCTTTTGTTTCATGAAGGCATGTTAAGGAACGCAGTGCGGGTGGATAAATTATTCACCACCCAAATAACTTACATTTTTCACAGAAGTCGCGTCACCGTCATGCTGCACTAAACGTTCAAGTGAAACTAACCTACCTAACCTATTTCGAAACATGTTGCGAAAAACCTTACAATGTGTTCGAGTGCTTTTATGAATGAACTAAGATGCTACCAATTGTACTAGTATTCGACGTTTATACTCTATTTTCTGGCCAACAACAGGTGCTTTCAGCTGCAAAACTTGTGCTCCAATTCTTGTACATGGCTGATCGCGTAGGCCTGCCGGCCAGATTTCATTCTTCAGAAATGTACCAGGAGGCTCA